>CM035165.1:41543433-41641840 GCA_020205615.1 Panax quinquefolius
GTAGGTATTAGACACGCGTTAGAACTTATGGGACTCGATTCTGACATACGGAATCCGAGTTATCGCCGAGTTTGCAAAACTCGCCAACACTTAGGCAAAAAGCCGAAAATAGGTCAAAACCCTCCTCGGTCTTCCGAATGCCACGTAAACACACACATAGCACCGAGTAGGTATTAGACACGCGTTAGAACTTACGGGACTCGATTTCGACATTCGGAATCCGAGTTATCGCCCAGTTTACAAAACTCGCCAACACTTCGGCAAAAAGCCGAAAAAGAGCCCAAAATCCGCCTCGGCCTTCCGAACGCCACGCAAACACACACATAGCACCGAGTAGGTATTAGACACGCGTTAGAACTTACGGAACTCGATTCTGACATACGAAATCCGAGTTATCGCCCAGTTTGCAAAACTCGCCAACACTTAAGCAAAAGGCCGAAAAAGAGCCCAGAACCTGCCTCGGCCGTCTAAACTCCACGCAAACACACGCATAGCACCGAGTAGGTATTAGACACACGTTAGAACTTATGGGACTCGATTCTGACATACGGAATCTGATTTATCGCCGAGTTTGCAAAACTCGCCAACACTTAGGCAAAAAAGCCGAAAATAGGTCAAAACCCTCCTAGGTCTTCTGAATGCCACGTAAACACACACATAGCACCGAGTAGGTATTAGACACGCGTTAGAACTTATGGGACTCGATTTCGACATTCGTAATCTGAGTTATCGCCCAGTTTGCAAAACTCGTGAACACTTATGCAAAAAGCCGAAAAAGAGCCCAAAACCTGCCTAGGCCGTCCGAACGCCACGCAAACACACACATAGCACCTAATAGTTATTAGACACGCGTTAGAACTTACAGGACTCGATTTTGACATTCGAAATCCGAGTTATCGCCCAGTTTGCAAAACTCGCCAACACTTAGGCAAAAAGCCAAAAAAGAGCCCAAAACCCGCCTCGGCCGTCCAAACGCCACGCAAACACACACATAGCACCGAGTAGGTATTAGACACGCGTTATAACTTACGGGACTCAATTCCGACATACGAAATCCGAGTTATCGCCCAGTTTGCAAAACTCGCCAACACTTAGGCAAAAAGCCGAAAAAGAGGCCAAAACCTGCCTCGGCCATCCGAACGCCACACAAACACACACATAGCACCAAGTAGGTATTAGACACGCGTTAAAACTTACGGGACTCGATTCCGACATACGAAATCCGAGTTATCGCCCAGTTTGCAAAACTCGCCAACACTTAGGCAAAAAGCTGAAAAAGAGCCCAAAACCCGCCTCGGCCGTCCGAACGCCACACAAACACAAACATAGCACCGAGTAGGTATTAGACACGCGTTAGAACTTACGAGACTCCATTCCGACATACGGAATACGAGTTATCGCCCAGTTTGTAAAACTCACCAACACTTAGGCAAAAAGCCAAAAAAGAGCCTCAAAACCCGCCTCGGCCATCCGAGCATACGCAAACACACACATAACTTCCGAGTAGGTATTAAACATGTGTTAGAACTTCTTTGGACTCAATTCAGGCATATGGAATCCGGAGTTATCGCCCTAGTTTGAAAATCTCGCCAACACTTGGGCAAAAAGCCAAAAAATAGGTCAAAACCCGCCTCGGTCATTCGAATGCCACGCAAACACACACATATCAATGAGTAGATATTAGACACACGTTAGAACTTACCGGACTCGATTTTGACATACGGAATCCGAGTTATCGCCCAGTTTGCAAATCTCGCCAACACTTAGACAAAAAGCCGAAAAAGAACCTAAAACCCGCCTCGGCCGTCCGAACGCCACGCAAACACACACATAAGAGTGAGTAGGTATTAGACACGCATAAGAACTTACGGGACCTGATTCCAACATACGGAATCCGAGTTATCGCCCAATTTGCAAAACTCGCCAACACTTGGGCAAAAAGCCAAAAAAGAGCCCAAAACCGCCTCGCAAACACACACGTGGGGCCAGGTAGGTATTAGACACGCATTAGAACTTATGGGACTCGATTCTGACTTACGGAATCCGAGTTATCGCCCAGTTCGCAAAACTCGTCAACACTTAGGCAAAAAGTAAAAAAAGGGCCTAAAACCGGCCTCGGCCGTCCGAAAGAAAGGCAAACACATACATAGGACCGAGTAGGTATTGACCGCGCATTAGAACTTACGGGACTCGATTCGACATCTGAATTCGAGTTATCGCCCGATTATGCAAAACTACGTCAACACTTAGGCAAAAAAAAGTCAAAAAAGAGTTCAAAAACCGTTCGGTCAGTCCGAATGACGCGCAAACAGACACATATCACCGAGTAGGTATTAGACACGTGTTAGAACTTATGGGACTCGATTCTGACATATGAAATCCGAGTTATCGCCCAGTTTTTAAAACTCGCCAACACCTAGGCAAAAAGTCTAAAAAGAGCCCAAAATCCGCCTCAACCTTCTGAACGCAACGCAAACACATACATAGGACCGAGTAGATATTAGACACGCATTAGAACTTACGGGACTCAATTCCGACATATGGAATCAGAGTTATCGCCAGGTTTGTAAAACTTCGCCAACACTTAATGCAAAAAGGTCAAAAAAAGAGCCCAAAACTAGCCTAGGCCGTTCGAACGCCACGTAAACACACACATAGCACCGAATAGTTATTAGACACGCGTTAAAACTTACGGGACTCGATTCCGACATACGGAATCCGAGTTATCGCCCAGTTTGTAAAACTCGCCAACACTTAGGCAAAAAGCCAAAAAAGAGCCCAAAACCCGCCTCGGCAGTCCGAACGCCATGCAAACACACACATAGGACCGAGTAGGTATTAGACACGCATTAGAACTTACGGGACTCGATTCTGACATATGGAATCCGAGTTATCGCCCAGTTTGCAAAACGCGCCAACACTTAGGAAAAAAGCCAAAAAAGAGGCCAAAACTAGCCTCGGCCGTCCGAACGCCATGCAAATAGACACATAGAATCGAGTAGGTATTAGACACACGTTAGAACTTACAGGACTCGATTCTGACATATGAAATCCGAGTTATCGCCCAGTTTGCAAAACTCGCCAACACTTAGGCAAAAAGCCGAAAAAGAGTTCAAAACCCGCCTTGGCCGTCTGAACGACGCACAAAAAGAAACATAGCACCGAGTAGGTATTAGACACGTGTTAGAACTTACGGGACTCGATTCCGACATATGAAATCCGAGTTATTGCCCAGTTTTTAAAACTCGCCAACACCTAGGCAAAAAGTCAAAAAAGAGCCCAAAACCCGCCTCAACCTTCCGAACGCAACGCAAACACATACATAGGACCGAGTAGATATTAGACACGCATTAGAACTTACGGGACTCAATTCCGACATATGGAATCCGAGTTATCGCCCAGTTTACAAAACTCGCCAACACTTATGTAAAAGGCCGAAAAAGAGCCCAAAACTAGCCTAGGCCGTCCGAATGCCACGCAAACACACACATAGCACCGAATAGTTATTAGACACTCGTTAAAACTTACAGGACTCGATTCTGACATACAGAATCCGAGTTATCGCCCAGTTTGTAAAACTCGCCAACACTTAGGCAAAAAGCGAAAAAGAGCCCAAAACCCGCCTCGGCCGTCCGAACGCCATGCAAACACACACATAGGACCGAGTAGGTATTAGACACGCATTAGAACTTACGGGACTCGATTCTGACATATGGAATCCGAGTTATCGCCCAGTTTGCAAAACGCGCCAACACTTAGGCAAAAAGCCAAAAAAGAGGCCAAAACCAACCCGGCCGTGCATTTAAGGCATCACGTAAATAGACACATAAAACCGAGTAGGTATTGACACACGTTAGAACTTACGGGACTCGATTACGACATCTGAATCCGAGTTATCGCCAGTTTACAAAACTACGCCAACAACTTGAAGCAAAAAAGCGAAAAAGAGCCCAAAACCCGCCTCGGCCGTCCGAACGCCACTAAAACACACACATAGCACCGAGTAGGTATTAAACACGTGTTAGAACTTCTGGGACTCAATTCCAACATATGGAATCAGGAGTTATCGCCCGGTTTGAAAAACTTCAACACTTGGGCAAAAAAAGCCGAAAAATAGGTAAAAACCACACCTCGGTCGTCCGAACGCCACGCAAACACAAACATATCACCGAGTAGGTATTAGACATGCGTTAGAACTTACAAGACTCTATTCTGACATATGGAATCCAAGTTATCGCCCAGTTTGCAAAACTCACCAGCACTTAGGTAAACAGCCAAAAAAGAGCCCAAAACCCGCCTCGGCCGTCCGAACGCCACGCAAACACACACATAGCTCCGACTAGGTATTAGACACGCGTTAGAACTTACGGAACTCGATTCCGGCATACGAAATCCGAGTTATCTCCCCGTTTGCAAAACTCGCCAACACTCAGGCAAAAGGCCGAAAAAGATCCCAAAACCTGCCTCGGCCGTCTGAACGCCACGCAAACACACACATAGCACTGAGTATGTATTAGACACGCGTTAGAACTTATGGGACTCGATTCTGACATACAGAATCCGAGTTATCGCCAAGTTTGCAAAACTCGCCAACACTTAGGCAAAAAGTCGAAAATAGGTCAAAACCTCCTCTCGGTCCGAAAGCCACGTAAACACACACATAATACCGAGTAGGTATTAGACACGCATTAGAACTTACGAGACTTGGTTTCGACATTCAGAATTCGAATTATCGCCCAGTTTGCAAAACTCATCAACACTTAGGCAAAAAGCCAAAAAAGAGCCCAAAACCCGCGTCGGCCGTCCGAACGCCACGCAAACAGACACATAGAACCGAGTAGGTATTAGACACGCAGCGTAGAACTTACGGGACTCGATTCGACATACGGAATCAGAGTTATCGCCAGGTTTGCAAAACTTCGCCAACAACTTAGGCAAAAAGCGAAAAAAGAGCCCAAAACCCGCCTCTCGGTCGAGTCCAGAACGTACATGCACACACACATAGCAATCGGTAGGTATTAAACATGTGTTAGAACTTCTGGACTCGATTCAGACATATGGAATCCGAGTTATCGCTGGGTTTGAAAAACTACGCCAACACTTGGGCAAAAAAGCGAAAAATAGGTCAAAACCCGCCTCGGTGCTTCAATGCCACGCAAAACACACACATATCAACGGTAGGTATTAGACCGCGCGTTAGAACTTACGGGACTCGATTCGACATACTGAATCCAAGTTATCGCCAGGTTGCAAAACTTCGCCAACACTTAGGCAAAAAGCGAAAAAAGATCCCAAAACACGCCTCGGTGGTCAACAGGCATACGCAAACACACACACATAGCACCGAGTAGGTATTAGACACGCGTTAGAACTTATGGGATTCGATTCTGACATACAAAATCCGAGTTATCGCCAAGTTTGTAAAACTCGCCAACACTTAGGCAAAAAGTCAAAAATAGGTCAAAACCCTCCTCGTTGGTCCGAAAGCCACGTAAACACACACATAATACCGAGTAGGTATTAGACACGCATTAGAACTTACGAGACTTGGTTTCGACATTCAGAATTCGAGTTATCGCCCAGTTTGCAAAACTCGTCAACACTTAGGCAAAAAGCCAAAAAAGAGCCCAAAACTCGCGTCGGCCGTCCGAACGCCACGCAAACAGACACATAGCACCGAGTAGGTATTAGACACACGTTAGAACTTACGGGACTCGATTCTGACATACGGAATCCGAGTTATCGCCCAGTTTGCAAAACTCGCCAACACTTAGGCAAAAAGCCGAAAAAGAGCCCAAAACCCGTCTCGGCCGTCCGAACGACACGCAAACACACACATAGCACCGAGTAGGTATTAGACACGTTAGAACTTCATCGGACTCAATTCCGAATATGGAATCCGAGTTATCGCCTAGTTTGAAAATCTCCGCCACACACTTGGGCAAAAAGCCAAAAAATAGGTCAAAACCCGCCTCGGTCGTTCGAATGCCACACAAACACACACATATCAACGAGTAGGTATTAGACACGCGTTAGAACTTACAGGATTCGATTCTGACATACGGAATACAAGTTATCGCCCAGTTTGCAAAACTCGCCAGCACTCAGGCAAAAGGCCAAAAAAGATCCCAAAACCTGCCTCGGCCGTCTGAACGCCACGCAAACACACACATAGCACTGAGTAGGTATTAGACACGCGTTAGAACTTATGGGATTCGATTCTGACATACAAAATCCGAGTTATCGCCAAGTTTGCAAAACTCGCCAACACTTAGGCAAAAAGCCAAAAATAGGTCAAAACCCTCCTCGGTGGTCCGAACGCCACGTAAACACACACATAACACCGAGTAGGTATTAGACACGCGTTAGAACTTACGAGACTTGATTTCAACATTTGGAATCCGAGTTATAGCCCAGTTTGCAAAATTCGACAAAACTTAGGCAAAAAGCCAAAAAATAGGTCAAAACCCGCCTCGGTCGTTCGAACGCCACACAAACACACACATATCACCGAGTAGGTATTAGACACGCATTAGAACTTACAGGACTCGATTCTGACATACGAAATCCAAGTTATTGCCCAGTTTGCAAAACTCGCCAGCACTTAGGCAAATAGCAAAAAAAGAGCCCAAAACCCGCCTCGGCCGTCCGAACGCCACGCAAACACACACATAGCTCCGACTAGGTATTAGACACGCGTTAGAACTTACGGAACTCGATTCCGGCATACAAAATCCGAGTTATCTCCCCGTTTGCAAAACTTCGCCAACACTCGTGCAAAAAGCCAAAAAGATCCCAAAACCCGCTCGGTAGTCCAACGCCATTACAAACACACACACATAGCAGTATGTATTAGACACAGCGTTAGAACTTATGGGACTCGATTACGACATACTGATTAAAATCGAGTTTATCGCCAAGTTTGCAAAACTACGCCAACACTTAGGCAAAAAGTCGAAAAAGAGGTCAAAACCCTCCTCGGTGGTCCGAAAGCCACGTAAACACACACATAACACCGAGTAGGTATTAGACACGCATTAGAACTTACGAGACTTGGTTTTGACATTTAGAATCCGAGTTATCGCCCAGTTTGCAAAACTCGTCAACACTTAGGCAAAAAGCCAAAAAAGAGCCCAAAACCCGCGTCGGACGTCCGAACGCCACGCAAACAGACACATAGAACCGAGTAGGTATTAGACACGCGTTAGAACTTATGGGACTCGATTCTGACATACGGAATTCGAGTTATCGCCCAGTTTGCAAAACTCGCCAACACTTTGGCAAAAAGCCGAAAAAGAGCCTAAAACCCGTCTCGGCCGTCCGAAAGACACGGAAACACACATAGCACCGAGTAGGTATTAAACATGTGTTAGAACTTACTGGACTCAATTCCGACATATGGAATCCGAGTTATCGCCTAGTTTGAAAATCTCGCCAACACTTGGGCAAAAAGCCAAAAAATAGGTCAAAACCCGCCTCGGTCGTTCGAATGCCACGCAAACACACACATATCAACGAGTAGATATTAGACACGCGTTAGAACTTACAGGACTCGATTCTGACATACGGAATCCAAGTTATCGCCCAGTTTGCAAAACTTCGCCAAAGACTTCAGCAAAAGGTCAAAAAGGTCCCAAAACTCCGCCTCGGTGATCGAGAACGCCACGCAAAACACACACATAGCACTAAGTAGGTATTAGACATGCGTTAGAACTTATGGGACTCGATTCTGACATACAAAATCCGAGTTATCGCCAAGTTTGCAAAACTCGCCAACACTTAGGCAAAAAGCCAAAAATAGGCCAAAACCCTCCTCGGTGGTCCGAACGCCACGTAAAACACACACATAGCACCGAGTAGGTATTAGACACGTTAGAACTTACGGGACTTAATTTCAACATTTGGAATCCGAGTTATCGCACAGTTTGCAAAACTCGCCAAAACTTAGGCAAAAAGCCAAAAAGAGCCCAAAACTCGCCTCGGCCGTCCGAACGCCACGCAAAGAGACACATAGAACCGAGTAGGTATTAGACATACGTTAGAACTTACGGGACTCGATTCTGACATATGAAATCCGAGTTATCGCCCAGTTTGCAAAACTCGCCAACACTTAGGCAAAAAGCCAAAAAAGAGCCCAAAACCCGCCCTCGGTAGATCGAAACGACTCATGAAAACACACATAGCACCGGTAGGTATTAAACATGTGTTAGAACTTATCGGACTCAATTCCGACATATGGAATCTGAGTTATCGCCCAGTTTGGAAAACTAGCCAACACTTGGGCAAAAAGCCAAAAAATAGGTCAAAACCCGCCTCGGCCGTCGAACGCCACACAAACACACACATATCACCGAGTAGGTATTAGACACGCGTTAGAACTTACGGGACTCGATTCTGACATACGAAATCCAAGTTATCGCCCAGTTTGCAAAACTCGCCAACACTTAGGCAAAAAGCTAAAAAGAGCCCAAAACCCGCCTCGGCCGTCCGAACATCACACAAACACACACATAGCACCGAGTAGGTATTAGACACGCGTTAGAACTTACGGGACTCGATTCGACATATAAAATCCGAGTTATCTCCCAGTTTGCAAAACTCGCCAACACTCTTGCAAAAAAGCCAAAAAGAGCCCAAAACCTGCCTCGGCCGTCCGAATGCCACGCAAACACACACATAGCACCGAGTAGGTATTAGACACAGCGTTAGAACTTATGGGACTCGATTTTGACATACGGAATCCGAGTTATCGCCCAGTTTGCAAAACTCGACAACACTTAGGCAAAAAGCCGAAAATAGGTCAAAACCTTCCTCGGTTGTCTGAACTCCACGTAAACACACACATAGCACCGAGTAGGTATTAGACACGCGTTAGAACTTACGGGACTCGATTTCGACATACGAAATCCGAGTTATCGCCCAGTTTGCAAAACTCGCCAACACTTAGACAAAAAGCCGAAAAAGAACCTAAAACCCGCCTCGGCCGTCCGAACGCCACGCAAACACACACATAAGAGTGAGTAGGTATTAGACACGCATTAGAACTTACGGGACCTGATTCCGACATACGGAATCCGAGTTATCGCCCAATTTGCAAAATTCGCCAACACTTAGGCAAAAAGCCGAAAAAGAGCCCAAAACCCGCCTCGTAAACACACACGTAGGACCGAGTAGGTATTAGACACGCATTAGAACTTACGGGACTCGATTCTGACTTACGGAATCCGAGTTATCGCCCAGTTTGCAAAACTCGTCAACACTTAGGCAAAAAGCAGAAAAAGGGCCTAAAACCCGCCTCGGCCGTCCGAAAGAAACGCAAACACATACATAGGACCGAGTAGGTATTAGACACGCATTAGAACTTACGGGACTCGATTCTGACATACGGAATTCGAGTTATCGCCCAGTTTGCAAAACTCGCCAACACTTAGGCAAAAAGCCGAAAAAGAGTTCAAAACCGCCTCGGTCATCCTCTGAATGACGCCACAAAACACATACACATATCACCGAAGTAGGTATTAGACACGCAGTTAGAACTTATGGGACTCGATTCTTACGACATATGAAATCGAGAGTTATCGCCCGGTTTTTAAAACTTCGCCAACACCAGGCAAAAAAAGTCGAAAAAGAGCCCAAACCCGCCTCGACCTTCTCGAACGCAACGCAAACACACATACATAGGGACCGAGTAGGTATTAGACACGCGTTAGAACTTACGGGACTCGATTCCGACATACGGAATCAGAGTTATCGCCCGTTTGCAAAACTTCGCCAACACTTATGTAAAAAAGTAGAAAAAAGAGCCCAAAACTAGCTAAAGTCGTCGAACGCCACGTAAACACACACATAGCAATCAATAGTTATTAGACACGCAGCGTTAAAACTTACGGGACTCGATTCGACATGGAATCAGGAGTTATCGCCAGGTTTGTAAAACTTCGCCAACACTTAGGCAAAAAGCCGAAAAAGAGCCCAAAACCCGCCTCGGCAGTCCGAACACCATTCAAACACACACATAGGACTGAGTAGGTATTAGACACGTATTAGAACTTACGGGACTCGATTCGACATATGGATCCGAGTTATCGCCCGGTTGCAAAATCATGCCAACACTTAGGAAAAAAAAGCCAAAAATAGGCCAAAAAACCCAGCCTCGGTCGTCCGAACGCCATACAAACACACACATAGAATCGTAGGTATTAGACACGCGTTAGAACTTACGGGACTCGATTCTGACATATGAAATCCGAGTTATCGCCCAGTTTGCAAAACTCGCCAACACTTAGGCAAAAAGCCGAAAAAGAGTTCAAAACCCGCCTTGGCCGTCTGAACGACGCACAAAAAGAAACATAGCACCGAGTAGGTATTAGACACGTGTTAGAACTTACGGGACTCGATTCTGACATATGAAATCTGAGTTATCGCCCAGTTTGTAAAACTCGCCCACACCTAGGCAAAAAGTCAAAAAAGAGCCCAAAACCCGCCTCGACCTTCCGAACGCAACGCAAACACATACATAGGACCGAGTAGATATTAGACACGCATTAGAACTTACGGGACTCAATTCTGACATATGGAATCCGAGTTATCGCCCAGTTTGCAAAACTCGCCAACACTTAGGCAAAAAGCCAAAAAAGAGCCCAAAACTCGCCTCGGTAGTCCAAGATACCACGCAAACACACACATAGCAATCGAATAGTTATTAGACACGCGTTAGAACTTACGGGACTCGATTCCGACATACGAGAATCCGAGTTATCGCCCAGTTTGCAAAACTCGCCAACACTTAGGCAAAAAGCGAAAAAGAGCCCAAAACCCGCCTCGGCCATCCGAACGCCATGCAAACACACACATAGCACCGAGTAGGTATTAGACACGTTAGAACTTACGGGACTCGATTCTGACATATGGAATCCGAGTTATCGCCCAGTTTGCAAAACTACGCCAACAACTTAGCAAAAAGCCAAAAAGAGGCCAAAACCCACCTCGGCATCTGAGCCACGCAAACAGACACATAGAACCGAGTAGGTATTAGACACACGTTAGAACTTACGGGACTCGATTCTGACATACGGAATCCGAGTTATCGCCCAGTTTGCAAAACTCGCCAACACTTAGGCAAAAAGCCGAAAAAGAGCCCAAAACCCGCCTCGGCCGTCCGAACGACACGCAAAGACACATAGCACCGAGTAGGTATTAAACATGTGTTAGAACTTACTGGACTCAATTCCGACATATGGAATCCGAGTTATCGCCTAGTTTCAAAAACTCGCCAACACTTGGGCAAAAAGCCAAAAAATAGGTCAAAACCCGCCTCGGTCGTTCGAACGCCACGCAAACACAAACATATCACCGAGTAGGTATTAGACATGCGTTAGAACTTACAAGACTCTATTCTGACATATGGAATCCAAGTTATCGCCCAGTTTGCAAAACTCGCCAACACTTAGGTAAAAAGACGAAAAAGAGCCCAAAACCCGCCTCGGCCGTCCGAACGCCACGCAAACACACACATAGCACCGAGTAGGTATTAGACACGCGTTAGAACTTACGGGACTCGATTCCGACATACGAAATCCGAGTTATCTCCCCGTTTGCAAAACTCGCCAACACTCGTGGCAAAAAGGTCAAAAAGATCCCAAAACTCCGCCTCGGCCCGTAGTCAAGCATACGCAAACACACACATAGCACCGAGTAGGTATTAGACACGCGTTAGAACTTATGGGACTTGATTCCGACATACGAAATCCGAGTTATCGCCCAGTTTGCAAAACTCGCCAACACTTAGGCAAAAAGTCGAAAATAGGTCAAAACCCTCCTCGGTGGTCCAAAAGCCACATAAACACACACATAATACCGAGTAGGTATTAGACACGCATTAGAACTTACGAGACTTGGTTTCGACATTCGAATCGAGTTATCGCCCGGTTTGCAAAACTTCACAACACTTAGGCAAAAAGCGAAAAAGAGCCCAAAACCGCGTCGGTAGTCCGAACGCATACAACAATGCACACACATAGCACCGAGTAGGTATTAGACACACGTTAGAACTTACGGGACTCGATTCTGACATACGGAATCCGAGTTATCGCCCAGTTTGCAAAACTCGCCAACACTTAGGCAAAAAGCCGAAAAAGAGCCCAAAACCCGTCTCGGCCGTCCGAACGACATGCAAACACACATAGCACCGAGTAGGTATTAAACATGTGTTAGAACTTACTGGACTCGATTCCGACATATGGAATCCGAGTTATCGCCTAGTTTGAAAATCTCGCCAACACTTGGGCAAAAAGCCAAAAAATAGGTCAAAACCCGCCTCGGTCGTTCGAATGCCACGCAAACGCACACATATCAACGAGTAGGTATTAGACACGCGTTAGAACTTACAGGATTCGATTCTGACATACGGAATCCAAGTTATCGCCCAGTTTGCAAAACTCGCCAGCACTCAGGCAAAAGGCCGAAAAAGATCCCAAAACCTGCCTCGGCCGTCTGAACGCCACGCAAACACACACATAGCACTGAGTAGGTATTAGACACGCGTTAGAACTTATGGGATTCGATTTTGACATACAAAATCCGAGTTATCGCCAAGTTTGCAAAACTCGCCAACACTTAGGTAAAAAGTCGAAAATAGGTCAAAACCCTCCTCGGTGGTCCGAAAGCCACGTAAACACACACATAATACCGAGTAGGTATTAGACACGCATTAGAACTTACGAGACTTGGTTTCGACATTCAGAATTCGAGTTATCGCCCAGTTTGCAAAACTCGTCAACACTTAGGCAAAAAGCCAAAAAAGAGCCCAAAACCCGCCTCGGTAGTCCGAGCATACGCAAACACACACACATAGAACCGAGTAGGTATTAGACAGCGTTAGAACTTACGGGACTCGATTCGACATTACGGAATCCGAGTTATCGCCCAGTTTGCAAAACTCGCCAACACTTAGGCAAAAAGCCAAAAAAGAGCCCAAAACCCGCCTCGGCCGTCCGAACGACATGCAAACACACACATAGCACCGAGTAGGTATTAAACATGTGTTAGAACTTACTGGACTAAATTCCGACATATGGAATCCGAGTTATCGCCTAGTTTGAAAATCTCGCCAACACTTGGGCAAAAAGCCAAAAAATAGGTCAAAACCCGCCTCGGTCGTTCGAATGCCACGCAAACACACACATATCAACGAGTAGGTATTAGACACGCGTTAGAACTTACAGGACTCGATTCTGACATACGGAATCCAAGTTATCGCCCAGTTTGCAAAACTCGCCAAAGACTCAAAAAAAAGCGAAAAGAGCCCAAAACCCGCCTCCTCGTTGTCCAAACGCCACGCAAAACACACACATAGCAAGAGTAGGTATTAGACCGCGCGCGTTAGAACTTATGGGATTCGATTCACGACATACAAAATCCGAAAGTTATCGCCAAGTTTGCAAAACTTCATGACAACTTAGGCAAAAAGCGAAAAAGAGGTCAAAACCCTCCTCGGTGGTCCGAGCGCCACGTAAACTCACACATAACACCGGTAGGTATTAGACACGCGTTAGAACTTACGGGACTTGAATTCAACATTCGAAATCCGAGTTATCGCCTAGTTTGCAAAACTCGCCAACACTTAGGTAAAAAGCCAAAAAAAGAGCCCAAAACCCTTCCTCGACCTTCCGAGCGCCAAATGAAGACACACATAGAACCGGTAGGTATTAGACACAGCGTTAGAACTTACGGGACTCGATTCGACGACATCTGAAATCCGAGTTATCGCCCGGTTTGTAAAACTCGCCACACTTAGGCAAAAAGAAAAAAAGCCCAAAAACCGCCTCTCGTAGTCCGAGACAACACGCAAAACACACATAGCACCGGTAGGTATTAAACATGTGTTAGAACTTATGGAATCAATTTCGACATATGGAATCAGAGTTATCGCCCGGTTTGAAAAACTACATGACACACTTTGGCAAAAAGCCGAAAAATAGGTCAAAACCCGCCTCGGTTGCTCGAACGCCACACAAACACACACATATCACCGAGTAGGTATTAGACACGCATTAGAACTTACAGGACTCGATTCTGACATACGAAATCCAAGTTATTGCCCAGTTTGCAAAACTCGCCAGCACTTAGGCAAATAGCAAAAAAAGAGCCCAAAACCCGCCTCGGCCGTCCGAACGTTACGCAAACACACACATAGCTCCGACTAGGTATTAGACACGCGTTAGAACTTACGGAACTCGATTCCAGCATACAAAATCTGAGTTATCTCCCCGTTTGCAAAACTCGCCAACACTCAGGCAAAAGGCCGAAAAAGATCCCAAAACCCCTCGGTAGTCCGAACGAATGCACAAACACACACATATAAGACCGGTAGGTATTAGACACGCGTTAGAACTTATGGGACTCGATTCTGACATACAGAATCCGAGTTATCGCCAAGTTTGCAAAACTCGCAAACACTTAGGCAAAAAGTCGAAAATAGGTCAAAATCCTCCTCGGTGGTCCGAAAGCCACGTAAACACACACATAACACCGAGTAGGTATTAGACACGCATTAGAACTTACGAGACTTGGTTTTGACATTCAGAATCCGAGTTATCGCCCAGTTTGCAAAACTCGTCAACACTTAGGCAAAAAGCTAAAAAAGAGCCCAAAACCCGCCTCGGTCCTTCAACACCACACAAATACACACATAGCACCGAGTAGGTATTAGACACGCGTTAGAACTTACGGGACTCGATTCTGACATACGGAATCCGAGTTATCGCCCAGTTTGCAAAACTCGCCAACACTTAGGCAAAAAGCCGAAAAAGAGCCCAAAACCCGTCTCGGCCGTCCGAACGACATGCAAACACACATAGCACCGAGTAGGTATTAAACATGTGTTAGAACTTACTGGACTCAATTCCCACATATGGAATCCGAGTTATCGCCTAGTTTGAAAATCTCGCCAACACTTGGGCAAAAACCCAAAAAATAGGTCAAAACCCGCCTCGGTCGTTCGAATGCCACGCAAACACACACATATCAACGAGTAGGTATTAGACACGCGTTAGAACTTACAGGACTCGATTCTGACATACGAAATCCAAGTTATTGCCCAGTTTGCAAAACTCGCCAACACTTAGGCAAAAAGCAAAAAAAGAGCCCAAAACCCGACTCGGTCGTCCGAACGCCACGCAAACACACACATAGCTCCGAGTAGGTATTAGACACGCGTTAGAACTTACGGAACTCGATTCCGGCATATAAAATCCGAGTTATCTCCCCGTTTGCAAAACTCGCCAACACTTAGGCAAAAGGCTGAAAAAGAGCCCAAAACCCGCCTCGGCCGTCCGAACGCCACGCAAACACACACATAGCACCGAGTAGGTATTAGACACGCGTTAGAACTTACGGGACTCGATTTTGACATACGGAATCCGAGTTATCGCCCAGTTTGCAAAACTCGCCAACACTTAGGCAAAAAGCGAAAAATAGGTCAAAACCCTCCTCGGTTGTCTGAACTCCACGTAAACACACACATAACACCGAGTAGGTATTAGACACGCGTTAGAACTTACGAGACTTGATTTCGACATTCAGAATCCGAGTTATCGCCCAGTTTGCAAAACTCGCCAACACTTAGGCAAAAAGCCAAAAAAGAGCCCAAAACCCGTCTCGACCGTCCGAACGACACGCAAACACACACATAGCACCGAGTAGGTATTAAACATGTGTTAGAACTTACTGGACTCAATTCCGACATATGGAATCCGAGTTATCGCCTAGTTTGAAAATCTCGCCAACACTTGGGCAAAAAGCCAAAAAATAGGTCAAAACCCGCCTCGGTCGTTCGAATGCCACGCAAACACACACATATCAACGAAGTAGGTATTAGACACAGCGTTAGAACTTACGAGGACTCGATTCGACATCTCGGAATCAAGTTATCGCCCAGGTTGCAAAACTACGCAAACACTCAAAAAAGGCCGAAAAAGATCCCAAAACCACCTCGGTAGTCAGAACGCCATGCAAACACACACACATAGCAATCGTAGGTATTAGACACGCGTTAGAACTTATGGGATTCGATTCGACATACAAAATCCGAGTTATCGCCAAGTTTGCAAAACTACGCCACACTTTAGGCAAAAAGCGAAAAAAGGTCAAAAACCCTCCTCGGTGGTCCGAACGCCACGTAAACACACACATATACACAAGGTAGGTATTAGACCGCGCGTTAGAACTTACGAGACTTGATTTCAACATTTGGAATCCGAGTTATAGCCCAGTTTGCAAAATTTGACAAAACTTAGGCCAAAAGCCAAAAAAGAGCCCAAAACCCGCCTCGGCCTTCCGAACGCCGCGCAAAGAGACACATAGAACCGAGTAGGTATTAGACATGCGTTAGAACTTACGGTACTCGATTCTGACGTACAGAATCTGAGTTATCGCCCAGTTTGTAAAACTCGCCAACACTTAGGCAAAAAGCCGAAAAAGAGCCCAAAACCCGTCTCGGCCGTCCGAACAACACGCAAACACACATAGCACCGAGTAGGTATTAAACATGTGTTAGAACTTCTCGGGAATCGATTCGACATATGGAATCCGAGTTATCGCCTAGTTTGAAAAACTACGCCAACACTTGGGCAAAAAGCGAAAAATAGGTCAAAACCGCCTCGGTGGTCAAGAACGCCACACAAACACACACACATAGCACCGAGTAGGTATTAGACACGCGTTAGAACTTACGGGACTCGATTCGACATACGAAATCAAGTTATCGCCCGGTTGCAAAACTTCATGACAACTTAGGCAAATAGCAAAAAAGAGCCCAAAACCGCCTCGGTCGTCCGAACGTTACGCAAACACACACATAGCTCCGACTAGGTATTAGACACGCGTTAGAACTTACGGAACTCGATTCCGACATACAAAATCTGAGTTATCTCCCCGTTTGCAAAACTCGCCAACACTCAGGCAAAAGGCCGAAAAAGATCCCAAAACTTGCCTCGGTAGTCAAGAGCCATACAAAACACACACATAGCACCGAGTAGGTATTAGACACGCGTTAGAACTTATGGGACTCGATTCTGACATACGGAATCCGAGTTATCGCCAAGTTTGCAAAACTTGACTACACTTAGGCAAAAAGCCGAAAATAGGTCAAAACCCGCCTCGGTAGTCCGAACGCCACGTAAACACACACATAACACCGAGTAGGTATTAGACACGCGTTAGAACTTACGGGACTCGATTTTGACATTCGAAATCCGAGTTATCGCCCAGTTTGCAAAACTCATCAACACTTAGGCAAAAAGCCAAAAAAGAGCCCAAAACCCGCCTCGGCCGTCCGAACGCCATACGTAAACACACACATAGCACCGAGTAGGTATTAGACACGCGTTAGAACTTACGGGACTCGATTCCGACATACGGAATCCGAGTTATCGCCCAGTTTGCAAAACTCGCCAACACTTAGGCAAAAAGCCAAAAAGAGCCCAAAACCCGCCTCGGTCGTCCGAACGCCACGCAAACACACACATAGCACCGAGTAGGTATTAAACATGCGTTAGAACTTACGGGACTCGATTCCACACATATGGAATCAGAGTTATCGCCAGTTTGAAAAACTCGCCAACACTTGGCGCAAAAACGAAAAAAAGGTCAAAAACCGCCTCGGTGGTCAGAATGCCACGCAAACACACACATATAACGGTAGGTATTAGACACGCAGCGTTAGAACTTACGGGACTCGATTCGACATACGAAATCCAAGTTATCGCCCGTTTGCAAAACTCATGAAAGACTTAGGCAAATAGCAAAAAAAAGCCCAAACCCCGACTTCGGTCGTCCAACGCCACGCAAACACACACACATATAGCTCAGTAGGTATTAGACACAGCGTTAGAACTTACGGAACTCGATTCCGACATATAAAATCCGAGTTATCGCCCAGTTTGCAAAACTCGCCAACACTTAGGCAAAAGGCCGAAAAAGAGCCCAAAACCTGCCTCTCGGTCGTCAACGCGCATACCTGAAACACACACATAGCACCGAGTAGGTATTAGACACGCGTTAGAACTTATGGGACTCGATTTTGACATACGGAATCCGAGTTATCGCCCAGTTTGCAAAACTCGCCAACACTTAGGCAAAAAGCGAAAATAGGTCAAAACCCTCCTCGGTCGTCCGAACGCCACGTAAACACACACATAGCACCGAGTAGGTATTAGACACGCGTTAGAACTTACGAGACTTGATTTCGACATTCGAAATCCGAGTTATCGCCCAGTTTGCAAAACTCGCCAACACTTAGGCAAAAAGCCAAAAAAGAGCCCAAAACCCGCCTCGGCCGTCCGAACAACACGCAAACACACATAGCACCGAGTAGGTATTAAACATGTGTTAGAACTTACTGGACTCAATTCTGACATATGGAATCCGAGTTATCGCCTAGTTTGAAAAACTCGCCAACACTTGGGCAAAAAGCCAAAAAATAGGTCAAAACCCGCCTCGGTCGTTCGAACGCCACACAAACACACACATATCACCGAGTAGGTATTAGACACGCATTAGAACTTACAGGACTCGATTCTGACATACGAAATCCAAGTTATTGCCCAGTTTGCAAAACTACGCGACAAAGACTTAGGCAAATAGCAAAAAAAGAGCCCAAAACCCGCCTCGGCCGTCCGAACGCCACGCAAACACACACATAGCTCCGACTAGGTATTAGACACGCGTTAGAACTTATGGAACTCGATTTGACATCTGAATCCGAGTTATCTCCCTTTGCAAAACTACATGAACACTTTGGCAAAAAAGCAAAAAAGCCCAAAAAACACCGCCTCGGTACCGTCAAGAGCATACGCAAACACACACACATATAGCACTCGAGTAGGTATTAGACACGCGTTAGAACTTATGGGACTCGATTTTGACATACGGAATTCGAGTTATCGCCTAGTTTGCAAAACTCGCCAACACTTAGGCAAAAAGCCGAAAATAGGTCAAAACCCTCCTCGGTTGTCTGAAATCCACGTAAACACACACATAGCAACGAGTAGGTATTAGACACGCGTTAGAACTTACGAGACTTGATTTCGACATTCAGAATCCGAGTTATCGCCCAGTTTGCAAAACTCGCCAACACTTAGGCAAAAAGCCAAAAAGAGCCCAAAACCCGCCTCGGCCGTCGAACGCCACACAAACACACACACATAGCACCGAGTAGGTATTAGACACGCGTTAGAACTTACGGGACTCGATTCCGACATACGAAATACGAGTTATCGCCCAGTTTGTAAAACTCGCCAACACTTAGGCAAAAAGCCGAAAACTAGGTCAAAACCCGCCTCGGTCGTCCGAACGCCACGCAAACACACATATAGCACCGAGTAGGTATTAGACACGCGTTAGAACTTACGGGACTCGATTCCGACATTCAAAATCTGAGTTATCGCCCAGTTTATAAAACTCGCCAACACTTAGGCAAAAAGCCTAAAAAGAGCCCAAAACCCACCTCGGCCGTCCGAACGCCATACAAACACACACATAGGACCAAGTAGGTATTAGACACGCGTTAGAACTTACGGGACTAGATTCCGACATACGAAATCAGAGTTATCGCCTAGTGTGCAAAACTCACCAGCACTTAGGCAAAAAGGAAAAAAAGAGCCTCAAAACCCGCCTCAGTCGTCCGAACACCATGCAAACACACACATAGGACCGAGTAGGTATTTGACATGCATTAGAACTTACGGGACTCGATTCTGACATACGGAATCCGAGTTATCGCCCAGTTTGTAAAACTCGCCAGCACTTAGACAAAAAGCCGAAAAAGAGCCTAAAACCCGCCTCGGCCTTCCGAACGCCACGCAAACATACACATAAGAACAAGTAGGTATTAGACACGCATTAGAACTTACGGGACCTGATTCCGACATACAAAATTCGAGTTATCGCCCAATTTGCAAAATTCGCCAACACTTAGGTAAAAAGCTCAAAAAGAGCCCAAAACCCGCCTCGGTCGTTCGAACGCCACGCAAACACACACGTAGGACCGAGTAGGTATTAGACACGCGTTAGAACTTACGGGACTCGATTCCGACATACGGAATCCGAGTTATCGCCCAGTTTGCAAAACTCGCCAACACTTAGGCAAAAAGCCGAAAAAGAGTCCAAAACCCGCCTCGGCCGTCCGAACGACGCGCAAACAGACACATAGCACCGAGTAGGTATTAGACACGTGTTAGAACTTACGGGACTCGATTCTGACATACGAAATCCGAGTTATCGCCCAGTTTACAAAACTCGCCAACACTTAGGCAAAAAGCCAAAAAAAGCCCAAAACCCGCCTCGGCCGTCCAAACGCCACGCAAACACACACATAGCACCGAGTAGGTATTAGACACGCGTTATAACTTACGGGACTCAATTCCGACATACGAAATCCGAGTTATCGCCCAGTTTGCAAAACTCGCCAACACTTAGGCAAAAAGCCGAAAAAGAGGCCAAAACCTGCCTCGACCATCCGAATGCCACACAAACACACACATAGCACCAAGTAGGTATTAGACACGAGTTAAAACTTACGGGACTCGATTCCGACATACGAAATCCGAGTTATCGCCCAGTTTGTAAAACTCGCCAACACTTAGGCAAAAAAAAAAGAGCCCAAAACCCGCCTCGGCCGTCCGAACGCCACACAAACACAAACATAGCACCGAGTAGGTATTAGACATGCGTTAGAACTTACGAGACTCCATTCCGACATACGGAATACGAGTTATCGCCCAGTTTGCAAAACTC
The DNA here is from genome assembly GCA_020205615.1 of Panax quinquefolius. Classification (NCBI taxonomy): domain Eukaryota; kingdom Viridiplantae; phylum Streptophyta; class Magnoliopsida; order Apiales; family Araliaceae; genus Panax; species Panax quinquefolius. Next base: position 41,564,227 of record CM035165.1, read on the forward strand.
GCCAACACTTAGGCAAAAAGTCGAAAAAGAGCCCAAAACCTGCCTCGGCCATCCGAACGCAACACAAACACACATATCACCGAGTAGGTATTAGACACGCGTTAGAACTTACGGGACTCGATTCTGACATACGTTGCTTGCTCATTGGATGAGGATGATTGATCTCATGATCATTTGTGTGGAGACACTAAAGTAAGTATGTAGGTGCTTATTAGAGAATAAGTTCATCGAACGCATTGGCTCATTAAGGAATACCTAATGGAGTTTTACTTGCACTGTCAATAGGAATTCTGTAGTGATAGTGATAGTAGACAAGTGATCCTTGGACTTGAGATCATCATAGTATCTTGTGTATGATGAGTTATACATCGACTTATTCCTTAAGACCCTTAGGGTATATCAAAGGGTATGCTTGGGTATAATAAGTTGTACATGGAGATAATGTATGATCAATAAAGAATCTACCACTTCTATTAAAAGAAGAGAAATGTCCTATGTGATTCGATAAATGACAACCCAAAGAGTCCTTGGCCAAGGCGTAATGAAATTAGAAAGGAGTTTAATTTGCATTATTTGAATTGTGCATTTAAGGATCGAAATACATATAATTAAATAAAATAAGACTTGACAAGTAATTTCATGCCTTATATTTAATTGGGACATTATATATGGTGGAAGGATTGAATTGTATGGTAACTATTTACTCAAAGGTTCTTTTATGATTAATGTTGAAATCTATATTATCCGGAAAGTCGCCGATCGCTAGGGAGGCTTATCTCTATTGTAGAATAAATATTATTTATTTAAATAAATTAATTGTTTAATTTATTTATTTAAATAAGATTAGAATTGTTCTAATTGATTTATTCACAACCTGGTTTAATATGGAGAACCTAAAGGGTCACACCATAAAAGGAAGAATAATTATTTAAGAAGTTAATGGCATAATCGTAATAATATAGCATATGTATATTTAATTTAATCTATGGTGATAGAATAAATTAAATAGCTTAATATTTATTATTTAATATTTTAGAAATATTAAATATAAATTAATAAGAGGAGTCTTATTAATATTATTACAATTATGATTATTTTAATTTCTAAAAGAGTTTAGGAATTAATTTAATATAAGTACTCTCATTTATTCCTAATAGATTAGGAGGAAAATTAATTAAAGGAGTTTAATTAATTATCCCTAATAAGATTAGGGAGCCCATTTAATTAAAAGAGTTTAATTAAATAATACCTTATTTTAAAATAGGGTTACTTGATATCTTTATAAGAGGAGTCTTATATCAGATATTAAGAATACGTGATAATTCCAATTTGTTGGAGAGTACGCCTCCTTTTTCTATACAGATAGGAAAAACTAGGGTTTGAGCCAATACCCCTTCTTCTTGAAAATTCTTTTTCCTTGGTGGATCACCTCTGAGGCCAAACACACCGGGTGGCTAACGTTGATCAAAGGAAGGAACCAAACCCGTGGATTCAAGTTGAACACGAAAAAGGATTGAGGTGAACTTGTACTGAGGAAGCTCGATCTTCAAGGGTATGATTCTTATTCGTTATCTTTTTCGTTTAATTAATAATTGTGCATAAAGGGTGATCCGGGTATATGGTTTGTAAAATTTTAAAACTCTGATTTTTACTCGCTTCCGTTTATTTTTGCAATTTGATTGCGTTCATGAATATTACAAACCTAACACTTACGGGACTCGATTCTGACATATGGAATCCGAGTTATCGCCCAGTTTGCAAAACGCACCAACACTTAGGCAAAAAGCCAAAAAAGAGGCCAAAACCAGCCTCGGCCGTTCGAACGCCACGCAAACAGACACATAGCACCGAGTAGATATTAGACACGCGTTAGAACTTACGGGACTCGATTCTGACATACGAAATCTGAGTTATCGCCCAGTTTGCAAAACTCGCCAACACTTAGGCAAAAAGCCGAAAAAGAGCCCAAAACCCGTCTCGGCCGTCCGAACGACACGCAAACACACACATAGCACCGAGTAGGTATTAGACACGCATTAGAACTTACGGGACTCGATTCCGACATACAGAATCCGAATTATCGCCCAGTTTGTAAAACTCGCCAACACTTAGGCAAAGAGCCGAAAAAGAGCCCAAAACCCGTCTCGACCGTCTGAACGCCACGCAAACACACACATAGCACCGAGTAGGTATTAGACACGTGTTAGAACTTACGGGACTCGATTCTGACATACGAAATCCGAGTTATCGCCTAGTTTGCAAAACTCGCCAACACTTGGGCAAAAAGCCAAAAAATAGGTCAAAACCCGCCTCGGTCGTCCGAACGCCACGCAAACAAACACATAGCACCGAGTAGGTATTAGACACGCGTTAGAACTTACGGGACTAGACTCCGACATACGGAATCCGAGTTATCGCCCAGTTTGCAAAACTCGCCAACACTTAGGCAAAAAGCCAAAAATAGGTCAAAACCCGCCTCGGTCATCCGAACGCCACGCAAACACACATATAGCACCGAGTAGGTATTAGACACGCGTTAGAACTTACAGGACTCGATTCCGACATACGGAATCCGAGTTATTGCCCAGTTTGCAAAACTCGCCAACACTTAGGCAAAAAGCCGAAAAAGAGCCCAAAACCCGCCTCGGCCGTCCGAACGCAACGCAAACACACACATAGTACCGAGTAGGTAGCGTTAGAACTTACGGAACTCGATTTCGATATACGGAATCCGAGTTATCGCCCAGTTTGCAAAACTCGCCAACACTTGGGCAAAAAGCCAAAAAATAGGTCAAAACCCGCCTCGGTCGTCCGAACGCCACACAAACACACACATAGCACCAAGTAGGTATTAGACACACGTTAGAACTTACGGGACTCGATTCCGACATACAGAATCCGAGTTATCGCCCAGTTTGTAAAACTCGCAAACACTTAGGCAAAAAGCCGAAAAAGAGCCCAAAACCCGTCTCGGCCATCCGAAGGCCACGGAAACACACACATAGGACTCGATTTTGACATATGGAATCCTAGTTATCGCCCAGTTTATGAAACGCGCCAACACTTAGGCAAAAAGCCAAAAAAGAGGCCAAAACCAGCCTCGGCCGTCCGAACGCCACGCAAACACACATATAGCACCGAGTAGGTATTAGACACGTGTTAGAACTTACGGGACTCGATTCTCGACATACGGAATCCGAGTTATCGCCTAGTTTGAAAAACTCGCCAACACTTGGGCAACAAGCCAAAAAATAGGTCAAAACCCGCCTCGGTCGTCCGAATGCCACGCAAACACACATAGCACCGAGTAGGTATTAGACACGCGTTAGAACTTACGGGACTCGATTCCGACTTACGAGAATCCGAGTTATCGCCCAGTTTGCAAAACTCGCCAACACTTAGGCAAAAAGCCGAAAAAGAGCCCAAAACCAGCCTCGGTCGTCCGAACGCCACGCAAACACACACATAGCACCGAGTAGGTATTAGACACGCGTTAGAACTTACGAAACTCGATTCCGACATACGGAATCCGAGTTATCGCCCAGTTTGTAAAACTCGCCAACACTTAGGCAAAAGGCCAAAAAAGAGCCCAAAACCTGCCTCGGCCGTCTGAACGCCACGCAAACACACACATAGCACCGAGTAGGTATTAGACACGCGTTAGAACTTATGGGACTCGATTCTGACATACGGAATCCGAGTTATCGCCAAGTTTGCAAAACTCGCCAACACTTAGGCAAAAAGCCGAAAATAGGTCAAAACCCTCCTCGGTCGTCCGAATGCCACGTAAACACACACATAGCACCGAGTAGGTATTAGACACACGTTAGAACTTACGAGACTCGATTTTGACATTCAGAATTCGAGTTATCGCCCAGATTGAAAAACTCGCCAACACTTAGGCAAAAAGCCAAAAAAGAGCTCAAAACCCGCCTCGGCCTTCCGAACGCCACGCAAACACACACATAGCACCGAGTAGGTATTAGACACGCATTATAACTTACGGGACTTGATTTCGACATACAGAATCCGAGTTATCGCCAATTTGAAAACTCGCCAACACTTAGGCAAAAAGCCGAAAAAGAGTCCAAAACCCGCCTCGACCGTCCGAACGCCACACAAACACACACATAGCACCGAGTAGGTATTAGACACGCATTAGAACTTACGGGACTCGATTCCGACATACGGAATCGAGTTATCGCCCAGTTTGAAAAACTCGCCAACACTTAGGCAAAAAGCTAAAAATTAGGTCAAAACCCAACTCGGTCGTCCGAACGCTACGCAAACACACATATAGCATCGAGTAGGTATTAGACACGTGTTAGAGCTTAAGGGACTCGATTCCGACATTCGAAATCTGAGTTATCGCCCAGTTTATAAAACTCGCCAATACTTAAGCAAAAAGCCGAAAAAGACCCCAAAACCCACCTCGGCCGTCCGAACGCTATGCAAACACACACATAGGACCGAGTAGGTATTAGACACGCATTAGAACTTACGAGACTCGATTCCGACATACGGAATCCGAGTTATCGCCCAGTTTGCAAAACTCACCAGCACTTAGGCAAAAAGCCAAAAAAGAGCCTCAAAACCCGCCTCGGCCGTCCGAACGCCACGCAAACACACACATAGGACCGAGTAGGTATTTGACACGCATTAGAACTTACGGGACTCGATTCCGACATACGGAATCCGAGTTATCGCCCAGTTTGCAAAACTCGCCAGCACTTAGAGAAAAAGCTGAAAAAGAGCCTAAAACCCGCCTCGGCCGTCCGAACGCCAAACAAACACACACATAAGAGCGAGTAGGTATTAGACACGCATTAGAACTTACGGGACCTGATTCTGACATACGAATTCGAGTTATCGCCCAATTTGCAAAATTCGCCAACACTTAGGCAAAAAGCCAAAAAGAGCCCAAAACCCGCCTCGGCCGTTCGAACGCCACGCAAACACACACGTAGGACCGAGTAGGTATTAGACACGCATTAGAACTTACGGGACTCGATTCCGACTTACGGAATCCGAGTTATCGCCCAGTTTGCAAAACTCGTCAACACTTAGGCAAAAAGCAGAAAAAGGGCCTAAAACCCGCCTCGGCCGTCCGAAAGCAACGCAAACACATACATAGGACCGAGTAGGTATTAGACACGCATTAGAACTTACGGGACTCGATTCCGACATACGGAATCCGAGTTATCGCCCAGTTTGCAAAACTCGCCAACACTTAGGCAAAAAGCCGAAAAAGAGTCCAAAACCCGCCTTGGCCGTCCGAACGACGCGCAAACAGACACATAGCACCGAGTAGGTATTAGACACGTGTTAGAACTTACGGGACTCGATTCCGACATACGAAATCCGAGTTATCGCCCAGTTTGTAAAACTCGCCAACACCTAGGCAAAAAGTCGAAAAAGAGCCCAAAACCCGCCTCGACCTTCCGAACGCAACGCAAACACATACATAGGACCGAGTAGGTATTAGACACGCATTAGAACTTACGGGACTCAATTCCGACATATGGAATCCGAGTTATCGCCCAGTTTGCAAAACTCGCCAACACTTATGCAAAAGGCCGAAAAAGAGCCCAAAACCTGCCTAGGCCGTCCGAACGCCACGCAAACACACACATAGCACCGAATAGTTATTAGACACGCGTTAGAACTTACAGGACTCGATTCGACATACGGAATCCGAGTTATCGCCCAGTTTGTAAAACTCGCCAACACTTAGGCAAAAAGCCAAAAAAGAGCCCAAACACCGCCTCGGCCGTCCAAACGCCATGCAAACACACACATAACACCGAGTAGGTATTAGACACGCGTTAGAACTTACGGAACTCGATTCTGACTTACGAAATCCGAGTTATCACCCAGTTTGCAAAACGCGCCAACACTTAGGCAAAAAGCTGAAAAAGAGCCCAAAACCCGCCTCGGTCGTCCGAACGCCATGCAAACACACACATAGCTCCGAGTAGGTATTAGACACGCGTTAGAACTTATGGAACTCGATTCTGACATACGAAATCCGAGTTATCTCCCAGTTTGCAAAACTCGTCAACATTCAGGCAAAAGGCCGAAAAGAGCCCAAACCCTGCCTCGGCCGTCTGAATGCCACGCAAACACACACATAGCACCGAGTAGGTATTAGACACGTGTTAGAACTTATGGGACACGATTCTGACATACGGAATCCGAGTTATCACCAAGTTTGCAAAACTCGCCAACACTTAGGTAAAAAGCCGAAAATAGGTCAAAACCCTCCTCGGTCGTCCGAATGCCACGTAAACACACACATAGCACCGAGTAGGTATTAGACACGCGTTAGAACTTACGAGACTCGATTTCGACATTCAGAATCCGAGTTATCGCCCAGTTTGCAAAACTCGCCAACACTTAGGCAAAAAGCCAAAAAAGAGCCCAAAACCCGCCTTTCTCGCCTTGAGCCAATGCAAAAACACATACATAGCACCGAGTAGGTATTAGACACGCGTTAGAACTTATGGGACTCGATTCCGACATACGGAATCCGAGTTATTGCCCAGTTTGTAAAACTCGCCAACACTTAGGTAAAAAGCCGAAAAAGAGCCCAAAACCCGCCTTGGCCGTCCGAACGCCACACAAACACACACATAGCACCGAGTAGGTATTAGACACGCGTTAGACCTTACGGGACTCGATTCTGACATACGGAATACGAGTTATCGCCCAGTTTGTAAAACTCGCCAACACTTAGGCAAAAAGTCGAAAACTAGGTCAAAACCCGCCTCGGTCGTCCGAACGCCACGCAAACACACACATAGCACCGAGTAGGTATTAGACACGTGTTACAACTTACGGGACTCGATTCCGACATTCGAAATCTGAGTTATCTCCCAGTTTATAAAACTCGCCAACACTTAGGCAAAAAGCCAAAAAAGAGTCCAAAACCCACCTCGGACGTCTGAACGCTATGCAAACACACACATAGGACTGAGTAGGTATTAGACACGCATTAGAACTTACGAGACTCGATTCCGACATACGGAATCCGAGTTATCGCCCAGTGTGCAAAACTCACCAGCACTTAGGCAAAAAGCCAAAAAAGAGCCTCAAAACCCGCCTCGGCCATCCGAACACCACGCAAACACACACATAGGACCGAGTAGGTATTTAACATGCATTAGAACTTACGGGACTAGACTCTGACATATGGAATCCGAGTTATCGCCCAGTTTGCAAAACTCGCCAATAATTAGGTAAAAAGACGAAAAATAGGTTAAAACCCGCCTCGGTCATTCGAACGCCACACAAACACACATATAGCATAGAGTAGGTATTAGATACGCATTAGAACTTACAGGACTCGATTCCGACATACGAAATCCAAGTTATTGCCCAGTTTGCAAAACTCGCCAACACTTAGGCAAAAAGCCAAAAAGAGTCCAAAACCAACCTCGGACGTCTGAACGCTATGCAAACACACACATAGGACCGAGTAGGTATTAGACACGCATTAGAACTTACGAGACTCGATTCCGACATACGGAATCCGAGTTATCGCCCAGTGTGCAAAACTCACCAGCACTTAGGCAAAAAGCCAAAAAAGAGCCACAAAACCCGCCTCGGCCATCCGAACACCACGCAAACACACACATAGGACCGAGTAGGTATTTAACATGCATTAGAACTTACGGGACTCGATTCCGACATACAGAATCCGAGTTATCGCCCAGTTTGCAAAACTCGCCAGCACTTAGACAAAAAGCCGAAAAAGAGCCCAAAACCCGCCTCGGCTGTTCGAACGCCACTCAAACACACACGTAGGACCGAGTAGGTATTAGACACGCATTAGAACTTTCGGGACTCGATTCCGACAAATAGAATCCGAGTTATCGCCCAGTTTGCAAAACTCGTCAACACTTAGGCAAAAAGCAGAAAAAGGGCCTAAAACCCGCCTCGGCCGTCCGAACGCAACGCAAACACATACATAGGACCGAGTAGGTATTAGACACGCATTAGAACTTACGGGACTCGATTTCGACATACGGAATCAGAGTTATTGGCCAGTTTGTAAAACTCGCTAACACTTAGGCAAAAAGCTGAAAAAGAGTCCAAAACCCGCCTCGGCCGTTTGAACGACGCGCAAACAAACACATAGCACCGAGTAGGTATTAGACACATGTTAGAACTTACGGGACTCGATTCCGACATACGGAATCCGAGTTATCGCCCAGTTTGCAAAACTCGCCAACACCTAGGCAAAAAGTCAAAAAAGAGCCCAAAACCCGCCTCGACCTTCCGAATGCCACGCAAACACACACATAACACCGCGTAGGTATTAGACATGCGTTAGAACTGACGGGACTCGATTCCGATATACGGAGTCCGAGTTCGAGTCCCGTCCGCCTAACTTGAAGAACACAAACTAAAATATTGTAAATATGTTTTCATTTTGATTTTGTTATTAATATTTTAATTTGGTAGGGTTTTGTTGACGAGACTCGTGGAGGTGGAGGTGGAGGCACTGGTGATGACCGCCGAGTTAATGACGAGCAGCCTCCTCCAGTACAGGGTGATGACCGCCGACTCGATTACATGGAGACATGCGATGGGTTGTAGTTATTTAGTTTATGTTATATTCTGAGTTTCATGTATGTATTTTTACAGTTTTTGAGTTGTACCGACGGCCATTATATTTTTTATCTATATATTTAATTTGGGTTACTAGTTTATAACAGGTATAGTTGTTATTTGAATGTTGTTATTAGTTTATAACAGGTGTATATTTGTAAATGAACAGGAAAATTTTGAAATTAAAAAAAAAATCAAAATATATGTAGTCATTGCCGACGGGGCTAATGGTGACGGCTACGCCGTCGCCAATGACATATAGCGACAGACACGGGTTAAAGGACATTGCCGACGGCTATAAATGCATGGTAGACGGGCATGCCGCCGGTAATGAGTCTTTCCCTCAAAAAAATTATGGGGTCTTTACCGACGGCCTTGCCGTCGGTATATATAAGCGTCACTATTGACATTATGTCGTCGCCAATGACTCCCGTCGGTAATGACATTGATGCCGACGGTTGGCGATAGGAGCCAGGGGCGACGACCTGTGGGGTGACGGTTGTGCCGACGGCAGTGCCCGTCACCAATGACCTCATTTCCGACGACACTATAGTCATAGGCGACGGTAGTGCCTGTCGGCAATGACTTGTTTTCTTGTAGTGTCATTGGCGACGGCAATGCCTGTCAGTAATGACCCTTTTTGTAGTGACGAGATAGGGCAAAAAGTTGGTTACACACTCTACCACCATGCTCTATTACTACTTGGGATGATTTGGCACAGAAATTCCTAGCGTAGTTTGCATTTTTAGGGTGAATAGTGTTTTTACGTCTTTTTTTCAAAAAAAAATATTTTCCACATTTAACCTTTAAACACTCAAAAACACACACATAATTCGCAGCGCGATCATAAGTCACATAAAACACAAATTATCAATAAAATATCATTTTATTAAATAATTTCTTATAAACCCTAATTACAAAGATATTCGATCTTTTGCGATCCTTACAGGTGGGCCAAACTTAGAATTTTGACTTCTCACCAAAAACTTTAATGCGTTTGTGCGCATATTACACCTGCATGGTGTGCAAATTCGAGTCCAATAGGCCTTGCTGGTGCAACCAGGTAGCCCATTGTTTTGTTATAATTCCTAACTTAATTCCTAACCAGGTAGCCCAGGCGCCACATGTGCGTTGACTGCCTATGTGGCGCCTACATGGCAGCTATGATGTGGATATTTTTAATTTTACTTTACACATTAAACTTAGAACCTCAAGCTTGGAAATTTGGCCCAATAACCAACTGAGCTACACAGCCAAGTTGTTATGGTTTTGCAAGAATTAATATTTAGGGTCCTTTACATAAGTATACAACAAATAGAAAATAATTACAAGAAAAGTGCATCAACTAAATAATTACAAAAAGAATGTAATTATTACAAAAATAGTACAATTCACATTAATAAGAAAACCTAAAATCAAGGATAACTAATAATTCAAATTCAAATTCAAATCTTGTCTCTAACAACAATTTCAAATCCATGTTTCAAAATTCAAATCAAAATGAGAAAATTAAAATAAAAATTATGAAGGAGCTAATGTTCATCATCCTCCTCTCGCCACCACCACTACCGCCACCGCCAATGTGAGTTGTTATTCTAATTTCTTTTGACGATTTGGTTACCCACAAAATTGAAATGGTTACCTTTATACGAATTTTGACTAAGAATCGCATCACATTTAAAATAAAAATTGGTAATCAAATAAAACTGAATTGGTTACCTTATCAAATGGTTTGGTAACCAACTATATGAAATTTGGTTACCAACTGCATCACATCCAAAATAAATTAGTAACCTAATAAACTAAATTGGTTACCTTATCGGAAGGTTTAGTAACCAACTGCATAAAATTTGGTTACCTTATCTAAGGAGCTAAGGTTTGGTTACCTTAGTATGCCTATTTGTTACCAACATATTAAGGTTTGATTACCGGTAGAGTTGGAGAACGGATCGGTGGTGGAGGGGAAGCAAAGGGTGGTGGAGGGGCCTCCATCGCGGCTAGTGACAGGGTCTCCACCGACGGCCATCTTGGATCGATCTGGGGGAGGAGGAGAAAGGGGGCGGGAGGAGGCGGAGGAAGAGAAAGGGAAGGGGAGGGAGGGAGGGGGTGGGGTGGGGTGGGGTGGGGTGGAGAAAGAGGGCAGAGGAGGGGATGGCGGTGGGAGGCGGATGGAGGTGGGGGGGCGTGGGGGGGAGGAGAAGGGAGGCGGAGGAAGGGAAGGAGAGGGTGGGAGCAAGGGGGGGCGGGGCGGGGTGGAGAAAGGGGGCGGAGGAGGAATGGCGGTGGGGGCGGATGGAGGTGGTGGGGGCGTGGGCATGGGGAGGAGAGGGAGGCCGGGGGTGGGTGGGGTGAGGTGGAGAAAGGGGGGCGGGAGGAGGGGGATGGTGGTGGGAGGCGGATGGAGGTGGTGGGGCATGGGCGGGGGAGGAGAAGGTAGGTGGAGGAAGGGGAAGGAGAGGGTGTGGAGATAAAATGGAGGTTGATGAGAGAGAGAAAAAATTTAAATCCTTACAAACATGACCATTATCAATAACTCATTAAATCACTTAACTAAATAAAAGGGATAAGATTGCACTCTTTTTTGTAATTAAATATTGCATATGCACTTTTTTTGTAATTATTTTGTTTGTACACTTTTTATGTAATTATTTTTTAAAATGTAATAGAAAATGTAATTGTCCCTAATATTTATAACTAAACAATTAGATCCCCAAATTAAAATAAAACAGATCTCCCCAAATTACTATTATTACTACTCTATTATTATTATTATTATTATTAGTAGTAGTAGTAGTGGTGGTGGTGGTGGTGGTAGTGGTAGTTTGGGGAGATCTGTTTTATTTTAATTTGGGGATCTAATTTTTTAGTCATAAATATTAATCCTTGCAAAATCATAAAAATTTGGTTGTGTAGCTCAGTTGGTTATTGGGCCAAATTTTCAAGCTTAAGGTTCCAAGTTCTAATCTTTGCAACTATATGTTTTATGGAAAAATTTCAAAAATGTCCACGTCCACGTGACTTTGCATTTTACCCCATATATACATCATTCACCACCGCTACCAAAATTGCAACACATTATATTCGTATACACCCAACAAATTTCAACTCAAATCTCATAAGCTTGTCCACCATATATTCAATCTGTGCAAAGTCACTAATGGCAATCCAAAAACCCCAACCACCACCTCCCCCATCAGTGCCATCACCCCATTCTCGTTCACCAAATACGCGGCGCCATGTCTCCCTGGAGCAACCATCACACAAAAAAAATCCCTCCAAATCCACAAAATTCTTCGGGCGTGTCCGATCCGTTTTCCGGTCATTTCCAATCATAACCCCAGCAGCTTGTAAATTCCCCGTCTCGCTACACGGAAACTACCTCCACGACAACCACATTCACGGCGGAACAAAGATGACCGGGACACTTTTCGGGTGCCGCAAGTCGAGGATTAACCTAGCTATTCAAGAAAACCCCAGGTGCGTTCCTTTGCTCATACTCGAGCTCTCCATTTGTACCGGAAAGCTTTTACAAGATATGGGGATAGGACTCGTTAGAATCGCGTTGGAGTGTGAGAAAAACCAGGCAGCGAAGACAAAGCTTATGGATGAGCCGATATGGAGTTTGTATTGTAATGGGCGAAAAATGGGATATGGTGTGAAAAGAGAGGCAACAGATTATGACTTAAATGCCATGCAGATGTTGCATGCTATGTCGATTGGTGCGGGTGTCCTGCCGAGCGAGACTATTGATTCCCCGGAAGGTGAGCTGACGTATATGCGTGCTTACTTTGAACGGGTGACCGGATCCAAGGACTCGGAGACTTACTACATGATGAATCCTGACGGGAATAGTGGTCCTGAACTTAGTATCTTTTTTGTGAGGTTATGATGTTTTGGGAAAAATGTAATGCGTGCATGCAAATATTTTGAGGGATTTTTCTTGAATTTGATAAAAAAAAATAAAAAAATAGATGAAGTGATTAGAAAGAATGTGGGATTTTCATTTAAACTCTAAAGTGTAATTGGTTTCTCTTGTAAGTATGTTTTAGTTTTTCTGGTATGTTTTGTTTTGTTTTGATTTTTTTAGAATAAATTACAATTTGATGCTATAGTTTACGCTCAAAATTGATTTGCAACCCAAACTTTATTTTAAATTAAAGCACTCCCAAACTTTAAGTGAAAAAATAATTTGTACCCTCCACTCAATTTTCGTTCATTTATCATTAAAATGAGGGGTAAAAAGGGACATACACTACAAAAAAGCAATCATTGTTAGCGCAGACTCTGCGCCGCATGATGACCTCATTGCCGACAATGACGAGAGTCCGTCGCCCTTCCCGTCGTCGTATGGGTCGTCGCCCCTGTCTCCCGTCGCTTGCCGTTGGCAAACTAGTCATTCCCGAAGGGGTCGATGACGGCAACCCGTCTTTCATTTCAATGATGTGTATTGGCGACGGTAGTGGCGATTTAACAAACCGTCAATAATGGTTACCACTAAAAATTAAAATAGTCATTCTTAAAAGCGGCATAATAATCGCTTATGACCTTCAACCCCCCGTCGCCAATGAGGTTTTTAAATTTTTTTTTTTGAATATCAAAATACCTCTGTTCATTTACATATACATAATTATACCCGTAATAAACTAAAGAAAAATAAGGAATTCTTCACAAACGCATATCAATAACAATAATAGCTTTTGCTATATCAACCATCAATGTAAACAACGTAATGACTTATAAATAAAAGTCGTACGATGTAAATACAAAATGTAATTATAAACAATCAATATAGTTAGATACATATACCATCAACCTAACTAGATACTAAACTCTAGTCTGTACAACTCAAAAGCTGTATAAATATACATATATGAAGGTCAAAATATAAACATAATGGGTACTACAACCCAAGATCAGGAATGTCATCGGTATCATCATCGCTGCCAGTCCCACTGCCGGTCCCACCGTGGGGTCCCACCTTCAATACATTGGATCACGGCCTCACCTCAATAGTCTCATCAGCATCAGCCCAGCGGTCATCACCATCTCCATCACGGGCATCGCCCGTACCGCAGCCTCCACTCGCCGAAGTCTCATCAACAAGACCCTACAAAATTAAAATATTAATAACGAATTCGAAAATAGAGCATATTTAAATTAGTTTTGTTTGTGTTCTTCGTTGTTGTTGAATGTTGCAAATCGTGTGCGATAACTTTCGGTCTCCGTATGTCAATCGAGTCCCGTAAGTTATAACGCTGTATCATTACTCTACGCGGTGCTATGTGTGTGTTTGCGTGGCGTTCAGACGGTCGATGACGGGTTTTGGGCTCTTTTTCGGCTTTTTGCCTAAGTGTTGTTGAGTTTTGCAAACTGTGCGATAACTCGATCTCCGTATGTCAGAATAGAGTCCCGTAAGTTGTAACACGTGTCTATTACCTACGCAGTGCTATGTGTGTGTTTGTGTGGCGTTCGGACGGCCGATGCAGGTTTTGAGCTCTTTTTTGGCTTTTTGCCTAAGTGTTATTGAGTTTTGCAAACTATGCGATAACTCGGTCTCCGTATGTCGGAATCGAGTCCCGTAAGTTCTAACACGTGTCTATTACCTACGCGGTGCTTTGTGTGTGTTTGCATGGCGTTCGGACGACGGTGGGGGATTCCCTAGCAAGCCACGTGCTAGTCCCCGCGGAGGCCTACGTTGATCACCTATGTAGTGAAATACATTAATATTTATATAAACAAATATAATGTCAATATAATTATACTTGACGATCCGGCCTGATCATCACGCGTAGAATCACCACGGCCCCCACGACCTGCATGCCCACCATGATCGCCATGTGGTGTGCGCGCCATATGTATGTATACTGTCAAATCATAAAAAAATATTATTAAACATTCGTAAATACTATATTTGAGCACAATAACAAATTAAGAGGATAACATACAGATACAACTAAAAGAATGCAATATAAATAGTAACCTAAAAGGATACATCATAAATAGTAACACCTTTAGTAGATAAATATAAGTTGAAGATAATGATTGCACTACTACAAACTATTAAATTTGAATATAACTAAAAGGACACAATTAAAGAGTACATACTCCTAATCATTTATATCGTCAAAGCCATCAATATCAGAATCGTCATCTTCTAGCAATAGATCTTCACTATCGTTGTCATCACCATCTTCGTCGTCCTCAACGATTTCTTCAATTATATCTACCTCCTCAACAACATCGTCTTCAATTTCGACAACAACAACATCATCCTCTTCTTCACTAGACTCACTAATAATTGTTACATTAGCAGGTGTGACACTAGTAGACTCGACTTGTAAAGGTTCATCGTCTGGATGAGGAGTTATGCCTTGAAAACCACGGGCACTGGTGGCTATAACAGCATGCCATGGGCTTGCAGGGGTCTTAACACTCCGCGCGTAGTACACATGTGTTGCTTGACTTGCTAAAATAAAAGGCTCGTCTATACCACTCATCAGTCTTAGTTTTGACTTAACGTTAACAGTCACTCGTCCTAATTTTTTATCTACTTTAACTCCATTCTCAACATCAAACCAATGACAATTGAAGCAAACTAATTCTTTATGACCCCAATATTTCAGCACGACAACTTCTAGCAATCGTCCATACCAGTCATCCCAAATGTTATCGTAGCAGCTACCTTTCACCACAACACCAGAATCAGAAGAAGCAACTTCCCCAATATCGCAACACTTAAATCTGTAACCATTGACAATGCAGCATGTATAAGTATCTACAGATCTTTCAAGGCCATCGGCTATAAGCTTTAGCCGATTGTCAGCTAACTCATCTGTGAGGACCTAATGTATATTAACATAACATATTCTAAAGTTAATTACGCCATAAGAATAAATCTATGATGGTATATTCATTGAACTTATAAGGTTAGACTTACATGATCTTTAAACCATTGCACAAATTCTCCATTTCTCAAATTTTGTAAATCCCCGTCCGATATACTTCTGGATTCGCTTTCAATGACTTTTTAGCATCATATCGACCGCAAATTCATTTATATACTAAATGTGTTTGAAAAGGAACTTGACACAATTACACCAGACATATATAATCATGACTACTTACTTAATGTATGGCGATACTTCATTCATGTTGACAAGTGCATACAATGTGGTAGCTGCATACTCACTATCGGTCAAGAATGGCCTTTTTTTACCACCGAATGGGCGTGCAGGATGACTAAAGGCCGTTAATTCTCCATTTTCCTCGTCTTGTAACATTTGATTCGGACGTAGTAGCGATTGTGTCTTCGTCCGAACAACATTCTACCAAAGTACAATGAGCAAAAATTAACAAGTTCCTCCATAACATAACTTTCAAAGAATTGACCCCTCTACATGTGCTCTATTCTTCACCTTTTGCTTTAGACCGTCGTCGCATATACTTATATGATATATAGATTAACAAAAAAGAATGAACATTTTACCGTATTAAAAACATTAATGTCATTACCTCTCGAATGGATACATCCATCTATATTGTACGGGACCGCCAAACTTAGCTTCGTATGGCAAGTGAATAGGCAAATGCTCCATTGAATCAAAAAATCGATGGGGGAAGATCATTTCTAACTTGCACATTATTTCTACTATCTGCATCTCCATTTTATCTATGTCTTTGAGCTGAAGCTCCGTCAAGCATAGATCTCTGAAGAAATTAGAAAGCTCTGTCAGTGCTTCAACCACACGTTTCGGTAACAAGTCGATAAATGCCACAGGGATCAACTTCTACATGAATACGTGACAATCATGACTTTTGAGACCTTGAAACTTCAACTCTTCTACTTTACAACACCTTGCTATATTCGAAGAATATCCATCTTGGAGCTTCAGTCCATTGATCCAATTACATATCAATATCAAATGTTCCCGGTCAAATATATATTCAAATTTTAGGCGTTACTGCCTTACTACCCTCCCGATACGATACCCACAGATCTTCTCTAATGTTCATTTCTACCAAATCAAGCCTCGACTTGTTGTTGCCCTTTGTTCTACCACCGCATCTAGGATCAGATAAAATATGTTATCAACACGTTCTTCTCAAAGATGCATCGGATCTATACAATGACGAATGCAGAGTGTAGCCCAATAAGGCAGGTCAAAGAACATGGATCTGTGTGTCCAGTTGTGAACCTTGCCGTAATCGTAAGCTCGCTCTAATCTGTGATTCTTCCCTGGAGGTGGAAACTTCAAATGACTAATCCAACTCAACACTGCTGACCCAGAAAGACGGCTAGGTACTTGACATTTCTCTGTTTTTCGATTGAATTGTCTACTCATCCATCGATAACGATGTTCAATCAGCAAAAACTGTCTAGATGTTGCAAAGAAACTCATTTTTCCCCCATGTTTAAGCCGCACAGCTTTAACTGACTCCATGCACACGGGACATGACATGCCCCGGTGAGTTGACCATCCACTGATCATTCCTAACGCCGGGAAGTCATTTATTGTCCACAGTAAAGCTGCCCTTATGTCAAAGTTCTGCTTAAGAGATACATCATACGTTTGAACCCCTTTTTCCCACAACATCTTCAACTCATCAACTAACGGCCTAAGGTATATATTGATGTCTTTACTCGGACTCTTATCACCCGGAATCAGTAAAGGCATGAACATGTAGGGATCTTTCTTGCACATCGAAGGCGGGAGGTTATACACCACAATAATCATCGGCCAAGTTGAGTAGGGCTTTGTGTAAGGCCCGTTAAACGGATTAAACCCATCAGTAACAAGTCCAAGCCAAACATTGTGAACCTCTTCAGCAAACGAGGGGTGCTTGTTATCAAAATTTTTCCACTTAAGCCCATCATCGGGTCGGCCACCGACCTTCGACTATGTCCCGTAGAAGTGCCACCTTATATCCTCGGCGGTATGTGTTGACATGAACAACCGCTGAAGCCTCGGGGCAATGGGAAAGTAACGTAAGATCTTTCTCAGCATGTCTTTTCCCTTTTTCTTGCGCTGTTCACGGTATCTACTTGTACCACAAATATCACATGACCTCTTATCTTTATTGACATCACCGTAATACAACATACAGTCCTTCTCACAAGCATCGATCTTCTCATACCCTAGATTGAGCCTTTTAACCATTTTCTTCACATCATAGTACGACTCCGGTAACTTATTGCCTGCAGGTAAGCACTCCTTCACAATGCTTAACAGTTCATTAAAACCTCTCTCGCTACAGTCGTGCTTGTTCTTGAAATATAAAAACTTAGTCACGGCAGATAAGATGGTGTGTTTTTTGTGCCCGTCATACAGTGGCGTCGCTGCTTTATGCAATAACTCATAGAAACCCTTAGCCCCGTCATTCGGCTCTTCTTGTGTGCTACTGTCATCCCTATCTGTATTCCACCGGAAGTATGAACCATCAGCTTCGACTATCATGTTAGTACAGTCAAAGATTTCATCACCTCTAGATTCTGGTTCTGATTCATGTTCATCCAACCAGGTTTCCCCATGATAGATCCATGTTGTATAACCCTGCTTGAACCCATACGCAAATAAGTCGCACATGACATCACTCCTTTCCTTCCACACTTCATTCACACACCTCTTACAAGGACATCTAATCTCATCACCGCTAACTTGCTCAAATGCAAAATTGAGAAACTGTTCAACCCCACTACGGTACTCAGAGCTAAGCCCACTCTTATTAGTGGCTACCCTACGTTCCATCCAACTTCGATCAACAGACATCTTGGACAACTGTCTGCTATATATATGGAAAGTTAGACAAACACAATCAAGTCTCCAAGTTAATGTATATGCAAGCTTATGAGTTTCCTAACTTCATCTCCCACTCTAACGGGTCAGGCTTCTATCCCATTCCCTGATGTGTCGCCTCACTGATGCCAACGACTTGAACACATCTTTAAATTTTTCAAAAATTTCGGCAGCACCTCCCCATGGTCTTTAAGTACACGAAATAGACTAACACATCGTAGTCTAAATATGCACCCGAAGAACGTCAAGAGATATATACTGACCAAAAATTCAAAAAATATAAAGATGTGCTCAAGTCGTTAACACCGACCTAAGTGAGATCGGAAATACAAGAACAGTCCCAAAACGGGGACTATTTGAGATTCACTCCTACTAAGTGAATCTCAAATGGGTTTCTAAGCTTCCTAAACTATATGAAAATATGCACATGTCAAAGTAAGGATTATTTTTGTATAACAATAAAAATACTAGCTTTTTATTAGGTCACAAACTATTATTAAACATTTTTAAAACCCACCCACACCCCACCCCACCCTTATATATATCCCTCCACATCATTTTGTGATTGAAATTATATCTTTCTATGATATTCTGCAATTTTTAACTCTTTAGGTCAGATGTATTATGATGCACTGAAATTATTAAAACCATGTATTAGAAACTCAGTCTTTTGAAGTATGTTGAATCATTACTTAGCTTGGTAAAAAGAAAACGAAGTTTGGTGGCCGGTTTTAGCAAGTAGAAGGATTCAAAGTTTTAGCATAGCTTGTTTGGTTAAAGGTACGAGATTAATGTGTTCTTTGTAGACTCTAAATCCTGTTATTACTGCAGTTATCCAAATTCAACTTGTATGCACTTAAATAACTCAAAAAAGTTGAGGTCTTGTCTTCATGTTAGTGTAATACATATAATTATCTTTTGACATATGTGATTCCCCTTTATCAAGCTTCCTTTTCATCTATGCCAATTCAATATTCTTATATTTGATAGAATGGATTATTATGCATAACGTTAATAGTTAATTCTGTTTACAATGTTAAACTACTGTGTAGGTTATTTTACAGTTGATAAGGATTCAACCACTGAAAAACTGGTTTCTCTCTTCTCCCAATCTTCAAACCTATTGTCCCAATCTTCAAAACTATTCTCCCAATCTTGCCCTAAACTAAAATTAGTCAATTTCATGTATATTTTCAACCAAAAAAAATGTCTAAATACAAGGTATTCAAAGGGAAACAGATAAAATTAAAAATTAGCTATGTAAGAACTGAGAAGAAGAATTAGAGTGGGCTAGTGAGTACCCAATTCATATCATCGCATTAATATCAGTTAGCATTGTCATACAAAGCTTACAAAATACTAAAATTGATAGCTAACTTATGATACCTCTTCACACCTTTAAAAAAAGCCATATGAAGTGAGAAAAACTTGCAAATATTATTAGCTAGGTTATATTTGGGGGAAACTGAAATTGGGATTACCTTGCAGTCGAGAGAGAGAGAGAGCGAGGGATGACGACGGAAGAGAGATGGTGACGACGACGGCAATAAAAAGGCAGTGGGCGACGGGAAAGGGAAGCCGGCGACGACACGAGGAAGAAGGGGGAGAAAAAAGAAGAAGAGAAGTGAAAAAAATTTATACTACTGTAAGTTAATAGTAACCCATTTGCGACGGCCCTCAATACCGACGGCAAAGGCCGTCGCCTATGGCCTTTTCCCACGCCCGCCAAAAAATTTCCACCAAAATTAGACCCAGGAAGGGTCATTCTCGACGGGCTTCATTGGCAACGGCTACGCCGTCGAGATTGAGGTTATTGGCGACGGGGTTACTGCCGTCACTAAAGATGCCGTCGCCAATGACCTATTTTTTTGTAGTGATATATATTATTAATACAACCTATAATAATAACATTGAAGTAAATTTGCGCCCCCGTTTTTTCATAAAAAAGTTGTCTAACACCCTAAACTATAAAAGCTTCTAAAAAAATATATAGAAAACACAACCAAAATAAAAACTACAAATAAAAGTATTAAATGTTTAAGGTCTGGGAATGGAAAGTAGATCCAGAAGGTCTGGGAATGGAAAGTAGATCCAGAAGGGTGCTGATTAGATATTCAAGTTTTCATTTTAATTTTATGTTAATCGATTAATCACAGTTACAGCGGGATATGAGATTTTAACAAATGTCATTTTCTAAATAAGGTTGATAACAACAAACAAACAAATAACAATGTAATTATCCAGTATTTTTTTAAAAAAAAAGTACAATTGAATTAAAAAGGTAAGT
The DNA here is from genome assembly GCA_020205615.1 of Panax quinquefolius. Lineage (NCBI taxonomy): Eukaryota > Viridiplantae > Streptophyta > Magnoliopsida > Apiales > Araliaceae > Panax > Panax quinquefolius. The sequence goes on from CM035165.1 coordinate 41,584,921, forward strand.
ACTATTATATATATTTTAACACTGTTCTTTTGTAAAGATAATTTTTTAGTAGGTAATTAATTAATTGAAATTAAGTAGTCAATTAGAGTATAACTTCTATATTATTTCCTTCTTATATTTAAAGAATGAAAGATAAAATCTAATCCTATTTTAATTCTCTTTAACTATGTTTGTTTGCAAAGATTACACTTAATTCCAAGTGTCTTGTTTGTTTTAAAATTTGAGTTTGGGACTATATATTATTTCTGGGATTATAAAAATATAGCTTAAGATGAGAGATATTTAATACAATATTTTATCTGGTATTTTAATCCCTTGCATTTGGGATTAAAAATTACTAGACAAAATTAACCTCAATCTTTTTTTCTAAAATGACCATCATATCCTACAATTTCAGTTATTATTATTGGCAACTTAAAGCTTACTGGTACAAAAACTAAATATTATTTTTGGGGGGGAAACGGTGGGGTGAGATGTATATATATAATCATTGAATATTATTTTTCTTGGGAGGGAGGGAGGGAGGGAGGGAGGAGGGAGGGGGATAGGGAGGGAGGGTTGGGGGTGGGGTGTAAACATAATCACCTAATATTATTTTTTTTTGGCGCGGGGGGGGGGACCTAGGAGGCAAGGCGAGGCAAGCGAGGGGGGGTGGGGGTGGGGATGGGGTGGGGGATGGGGTGGAGGCGGCGGGGTTGTATATAAAATCAGTAAATATAATTTTTTTGGGAGGTGGTGGGGGTGCGGGGTGGGGTGGGTATATATAATGTAACGATCCAAAATTTTTATATGTAATTTAAAATATTTATTGAATTAAATGAATATTTTAGAATTAGATAAATATTTTAGTTGATGTGTTTCTTACTAAATAAATATTTGTTTGATTTAATTATTTATTAGTTAAATAAATAATTCATGATTTGTTATAAAATAACTTAATTAAGTGTAATATATTAATTAAGTTGGTATGTGTCAATTTTGTGTTTGAAGTTAATTTAATGAGTTAATTAAATTAAATGAGTTGTTGAATAGTTATAATGGTATTCTAGTTTAATTTAATAATTAAATAAGGAATTTACTAATTTATTAAATAAAATTATAATGAAAATTATAATTTTATGGCAATGTGATTATGTAGTTAATAAGTTGTTGTTAGCTTTAATTTAATTGAATTTGAATGTGAGAATTTAATTAAATAAAGTGTGACAATTAAAATATGTAGTAAATAAATTATTAAAATAAATTAAAAGAGATTTAATTTGGTTTTACCAAACAAGACTTAAGGCTTTTACCCCTTATTTTTAATCTTGTTTTGCCAAACAAGCCTTAGTAGCTTTTGATTTTCAAAAATCTATAACTAATAATATTAAGTATAGTATTATATTGTATTAAGTATATGTCAGTTAAGTTTTACGTACGTTAAGTTGTATCAGCCTAAGCCTAACTCTAAAGAAAAATAAACAGAGAGAAGGAAGAAGAGAAAAAAAAAGAGCTCTAGAGAGTTTGAGAGAGAAAGATTTTTTCTGTGAATTTGAGCAAACAAAGAAGTATTCTTATCCTAGTCTAAACAAGCAATCAAGGTAAAATTCAAGTTATAATCTTTACTTTTCATGTTCTTAAGTTTTTATGAAAAATTCTTTGTATTTGAGTTTCATGAGCAATTAGTTGAAGTTATGGATTAAACCTGTTATTTGTTCATATAATCTGTTTTATGTGATTGATGAATGAATTAGAGTTGGTTAACCCATGAAAACATTACATATATGAATAAATCATGTTTACAGTAAAATACAATAGAATATATGTGATATGACTCATTTTAGAATCAAAATTTACGACTCACTTCATGTTTTAATGTCTAAATTGATTGTTGATTGTGAAAATAGATGAAGAAACGAAAACAAAGTATGTTAGATGATTTGCTTTGGTTGAAAAATGGATTAACAGTGATCAATTTTGCTAAGAATGTTTAAAAGTGAAGAAATAGTGAAAATAAAGAAATTTAAAGGTTTTAATTGGTTGTTTATGTGGTTTATATGGTTGCAAACATGTTAGATTCATTAGTTATTATTTTTGTAAAGATTATACAACTTGGGTAATTTAAATTAATTTTGTATTAGAAAAATGTTTTTAGGCATATTTGACTTTTTACTGTGTTCTTCGCGAACTGCATAATCAAATTCTCGGTAATCCCGCCATGGCGGGTGTTATCAGTGTATTTTGTGCCACCCCGGTGGGCCCATTCCTCTATATAAAACCACTTCCTACGAGAGGTATCGAGTTAAGCAAAGATGTTGTTTTTTATCAGTATACCCATTGTATGTTAGTGTAACCCACTATAACAAAAAGGCTTATTAGCGACCGCATATAGTCGCAGATAGTCGTGTTCTGCGATCGATCATGCGGTCACCGATAGTAGTCGCAGATAATCTGTCATTTGGATGGACGCCGACGTCAACAATAGCGAAACGCATGCTCAAATGAATCGCAGATTAGCAATCGAATCCGTCTCTATTATGACTCATCTTTGAAATCATTTATCACCGCGATGTAAGTGCACACATGTCGTGACCGAGCAATAGCGACCGAATCGGTCGCTAGTTTCAAAGTAGCTATCAGCGATCGCGTTTTAGTTTTGGCGACCGCATGCGGTCGCTGATCTTCTTCTTTTTTTATATAATATTTTTCCTGTTTTATTGATTTCCCAAAAATAACCTGCTTTGTACCTGCTTTCTATCCCAACACACAATAGTTTATATAAGCATCCATCCATGATAATTACAATATGATAAACATTCATCCATTATAACTACTATATGATAGACATCCATTGTCAACCAACACAATGACGGTCCCGAATCCGAGGTCCCGAATCACAGTGGATCCGGTTCGATCATTCTATAGAACTATTACTATTTGCGGAAGATATAAACATAAATTATTTATACATTAAACTTACATACTTTTCCCCAAGGTCGAGTAACCGTAACTTAATACAAATTTCATAACTTATTAACACATAACATTATTATTATACCACTATTACAAATCTAATCGCATACTTGTACTAAAGCTTGAACTGTCTTTAACCTTTCCTTGTATCCGATGCGTTCGTCTTAATCTGCAATATTTTATCATGATATAGCAAAGGTGAGCATAAGGATTGCCCAGCAAGTTTAAGTTCAATAATATAACGATATATCATGATTGAAAGAGTTTGAATAATAAGCTGGCTATAATTAAACAATATAATTGTGAACTAGCAGGAACAAATTTATGATTGAACAAGAATTATACATGAACAAATATATCTGAACCAACTGGTAATGAAGGTGATCAACCTTTCATACCTGACTTATACATACAATATGTACAGAGTACAATTCATGGAAACCAACAATGATTAACCATAAGCTTATCCAAATGAAACAACTCTTAGTAGAGTTAAGTAAAACAAACTTGCCTGAATCGTTGATTACCGCAACGCAATTTATATCGCTTTATCCGAATACCTAATATTAGTAATATAGATCTCCAATATTAGAATAATATCATCACAATATAATACTATAATATATATACATAGAATAACCTAAACACATAACACATAACCCTATCAGTCTATAACACATATAAGACTCGATACCAAGTCAAACTATTGCAGTTTGAGTTGAACCCGACAAAATTCTAACATCCCGACGGTCTAGTCGGACAATTGACGAGTTTAAGTTCAATTAAACTCTGGCAAAACACTTAACAATATCTTAGATAATTTTCTAAGCAGTCAAAATAATTTTCATAGACTTATAATAATTTTCAAATAATTATTACCATTTATCGTGAATTTTCAATCATTAAATACGTATTTAAATAAATTAAATACCACATAATTACTTTATCATTAATATTTATTTATTATCAAATATTAATGAAACATCACCAATGTCAGATTTAGGACGGTCAAAGTACCTGACAAAACCTGTTCTTGGTGAATTCTGGGTTTTCCAGAAATTCATCCGGCTCGGTTGGTCAACGCTTGTTTGACCATTGCTACAATCGATCCTGTTGTTAATCTAGGTGATCTAATAACAAGTATTTGTAGGTAATATACCAGGCTACAACATCCAAATGACAACATGGCTAAAACACGTAACAGAAGCAAGATCAATGACCCTAAATATCTTGTCGGACCAGGTTACGGGTTTCGGAACGCCTGTAACCCGGGCTTTAGTGTATGGTCAATGTACTTTGACTGACCTTTTCTTGCAATCTACATGTGATCTGAGCTTTATTAAAGACTCAAATAAAAGACCATACAATAAGGAACAAATATGTGACACCCCCAAATCCTGGTACTTCATTACCTCAAGATTTGGTGTTCACGTAATCAAAACAATCATATATAATTACCCAATTATACATAAAATTGAATAATAAACCTGCCCATACAAGAATTATATTAAATAAAAATCTCCCAGGTTTTCTAACCTTTACAAACAATTATTCATATGAAAAATTTAAAATAAACTTCATTACATTCTTTAAATCAAAGTCTGATAATAAAACTATCAAAACTATTACAAGTCTTCAGTACTTAATCATCTTTCCCTTTCCTTTACTGATGCTAGGTACGTCACCCTTTCCATCTTTAGCTGTAAGGATTTTACAAGCAAGAGTGAGCAAAACAAGGCTCACTTGAAATATCAATGAATAACACTTTTACATTCTTTGCCCATTCAGGGGCTCAATAGATCTGAACAATAAGTTCTACTAACTTCTTAAACGTTCCTTGCCTAATCAGAGGCTCAAAATAACTGAAACATTCCTTGCCCATTCAGGGGCTCAATAGAATTGAACAATAAATTATATTAACATCTTAAACATTCAGCTGAGGGTCTAATGACCATGAACCTTGTCCACAGTTATAAGTAATCTTTCAACTTTAACTTTTATATCATACGACTATAATGACTTCAAGGTACTTAGGGGGATCAACCCTTCGTACATGTATCAGTGTACAACAATTTCAAAATAAGAAAGTACAAAACTAAGCGTAACCCCTATAAATAGGGTTGTTCATCTCGAAGATTTTGAGTACAAGTCCGCCCCAAAGATAGTTTGGTTTGGATACACTTCAAGGTAATTTGGAATTCAACGGACATCAACTAAGGATTAGTTGAATAAAAGATAACAACACTATGTTATTGACTAATCTTGACTGAATAAACATTTCGTTCTAAGTTCATGCTTTAGGAATAATTCTAATAGCATAACAATTGAATAATCTATCATACCTTGCTTTGAACAATATTAAGCTAAGGTTATATCTTAAATTTTATTATCAAGCATGCACAACAAATAATAACTTGAACAATAAACTGATTCAATAGAATAACGATACTTGCATGCTAACATAACCAGTTTAGATATACAACCAAACTTGTTCAACGAGAATAAGCTAACTTAACGAAAGTGTAGAGTTAGAAGAAATTTCGTAATTGAAATCGATTTAGAAACAATAACATTTCTCAATATAAAAAGATAGGAATTTAGAATCTTGCTCAATTATATAAAAAGAGTTAAAGAACTTGCATAATGAAGCTTTAGGATTAGGAAACTTGCATAAACACAACAAACTAACTCAACGAGGGTATGGAGTTAGAGAACTTGCCTTGCGCGTAGATTAAACCGTTATAATCCAATCACAATATCCTATATACATATGTTAACATGACATGATTAGTCATAATCAACACTACATCACATATGCTTTGATTGTAAATTGTATAATCAAATTCTATCCATTAAAACTAATAACAATATTTGTTAGTTAGTAATTCCACGTTCACTCATGGTATTAACATACTATAATACCAAAAATACATACTCAACATTTATCATATATCATTCTATAAAAAGCAGACTTTTGTGCAAGATAAAAGTCGTTTTACGAACTTTCATTAAGTGGGCCATGGCTACGCCATTGAACTAATGATCATTTGTATTTGATTGGCCGATGATGTGGCGCTCCGACGCGAGATTTATATAGGGACTTCATTGCTGCTGGCAAAAGTCTGGATGGGGTACGACTTTTGGAGCTAAGGCGCAAAACTTGACGCTGGAGCGTGAATTTTGACGCTGGGGCGCCGAAACTCACAGAAGCAAAACGAAGAACAGAGCCAAAGCTACTGTCTTAAATTTGTAACAACAATTCGCCCCAAACAACATTTATAACTAATATAAATTACACATAATTGCTAACAATCATCCATATACCAATTACCAACCATAATTAACAATATCATAGACTAATTCTTTGAAACACTGTTATTAGATCAAAACTCCATGGTTGACAAATAAAAATACAATGAACTGAAATTTACTGTTATCAACCAAATTTGATTCCTTTGAAATACAAGTATGCCAACATATAAATTAATTTACATGTGTAGTTCAACTTCTCAGTATTAGTTCACAATTTGCATAATCACATACCAATTTTGTTATTTTGCAAACATACGATTCATACATGTTTTTTTTTCACTGTGAAAACCAATTTCTTAATTACGTAAGTTAGCATACAATCATATTTATATATTAAGCATACAATTATATATAAATATATACATGCTAGTATATCAATTATAACAACAAAACACGTAATTACCTAACCAATTATACCAACATAGCTTTTACATAAATTTTGGTAAAACTCTTATACACAGTGAAAAACTAGAAAACAGAGACTACCAAGTTCATAGGAAAATGGCTTAAAACATATCTACGTACATACATTAAGGTTTTAGGAACCTACCTTTTTGTTGCTTTAGAAAACTTGTCAACAAAACTTGTTTTGGACAATCTTGCACTTGGCTTCTTCTCAAACGCTCTGAACTTTTCCTTTCTCTTTTCTTACTTCTCTCAGTAATAGACTAGGTACTAATAATGAGCGTAAACCAAAACTGATATACGTAGAATAAAACTGATATGACAATAATAAGCCTACTTATTATATCAGTTACCAAACATATAACGTATAACTTATAAATATAAATATTTTTTATTTATATATTTTTTTATTCTATTAATAATATAATTTAAATTAACAAGAATTTCAAAAGCCATAAGGCCTTGTTTGGCAAACCATTTATAAAATAAAGGATTAATATACTTACACATTGTTTGGCAAAACTAAATTAAAATTACTTTAATTTATTTTAATAACTCTTTATAACATAGTTATTTGCCACACTTTATTTAATAATAATTTATTAAATAAATTACTTAATCACATAACTCAATCCACATAACACATTAATTATTTAACAAATAAATAATTAACTAATCACATTAATTATTTAGCAAATAAATAATTAACTAAATCAACTCAATCAAATTGAACAATTACTTATTCAATAATAAACACATCCAATAAATATTTATATAAATTAATAAATATTTATAACTTACATTTAAAATCTGGAATGTTACATCATTCCCCTCTTATAAGGATTCTGTCCCCAGAATCACAACTCGAACAACACATTCGTTACATTCTTCCCTACTTACAAAGATTCTGTCCCCAAAATCGAAGACACAAATTAAACAAATAACTCAGGGTACTTTTTCATCATTTTCTCTTCGAGTTCCCACGTTGCTTCTTCAACATTGTGGTTTCTCCATATCACCTTCACAAAAGGTATCGCTTTATTCCTTAGCACTTGTTCTTTCCTGTCGACAATCTGGATATGAACCTCTTCATAAGACAAATCTTTCTCGAACTGCAATGGTTCGTACTCGATCACGTGATTGTAATCGGGTTTATATGGTAGTAACACCGAAATATGAAAAATATTGTGAATATTTTCCAATTCTGGAGGTAGAGCTACCTCGTAAGCTACCTTGTAAACTTTTTGCAGCACTTCAAAGGGTCCAATAAACCTCGGGCTTAGTTTTCCCTTTTTACCGAAATGATTTTTCCCCTTCCAAGGAGAAACTTTTAGGAATACGTAGCTTCTTACATCAAATGCACGATCTTGCCTGTGTTGATCAACATACTTTTTTTGTCGGTCTTGAGCTGCTACCAATCTTATCCTGATGAGTTTGATAACCTCAGCAGTTTGTTGCACTAGTTCTGATCCTAGCAGTTGACGTTCACCAACTTCATCCCAAAGACAAAGGAGTTCGCACTTTTCTCGCCAGTATAACGCTTCAGTAGGCGGCATGCCAATGTTCGCGTGATAACTATTATTGTAGGCGAATTCCACCAATAGTAATTGTTCTTCCCAGCTTCCTTTGAAATCTATGACGCATGCTCTCAGCATATCTTCCAATGTCTGGATCGTTCGTTCGCTTTGGCCATCTGTTTGTGGATGATAAGCCGTACATTTCGCAAATCGAGTTCCATGCATTCTTGTAGTCTCTTCCAAAAATTTGAAGTGAATCGCGGGTCTCTATCGGACACAATTGACACTGGCACTCCATGTCTCGAAACGATCTCTTTGATGTACAATCTTGCCAATTGATCAAGATTGAACCTAATCTTTATTGGTAAAAAGTGCGCTGATTTCGTCAGTCTGTCCACTATCACCCATATTGGATCGTATCCTCTCTGAGTAGTTGGAAGACCCACCACAAAATCCATCGTGATGTGTTCCTACTTCCATTCCGATATTTCCAACGGTTGAAGTAATCCGCTGGGTCTTTGATGTTCGACTTTTACTCTTTGACATGTCAAACATTTTGCCACGCATTTTGCAACGTCCCTTTTCATATTTGGCCACCAAAAATGTCAGCGTAAATCTTGATACTTCTTCGTGCTTCCTGGATGAATCGAATATCTTGAGCTATGAGCTTCGGTCAAGATTTTGTCTTTCAGTTCTGGTATTGCTGGAACCCAGATTCTTCCCTCGTACCGTAGTAATCCTTCGGCATCGATCTTATATTTTGCATCACTTCCCATCTTTCCACATTCTTCATCTTGTAACTGAGCGTTCTTTACCTTGTCCAGTAAAGTTGAACCAGCTTCTAACTGAAATAACCGTTCACTAGATTCTTGTGGAAACTTGATTTCCAGCTCTAACTTTGTCATTGCTGTAATGAGCTCTTCCTGAGTTGTTATCAGCATCAACTTCTCCCGACCTTTCCTGCTTAAAGCATTTGCAACCACATTCACTTTGCCTGGATGATAAAAGATCTCACAATCATAATCTTTTATCAATTCCATCCACCTTCTCTGACGCATGTTCAGATCCTTTTGAGTGAAAATATACTTCAGACTTTTGTGGTCTGTGTAGATCTCACATTTCTCTCCATACAGATAGTGTCTCCATATTTTTAGAGCAAATACTACTGCAGCCAACTCCAAATCATGAGTCAGATAACCCTTCTCATAATCCTTCAGTTGTCTCGATGCATAGGCAATGACTTTGCCGTTTTACATCAGAACACAACCCAATCCTTTGTGTGAGGCATCACTATACACCACAAAATTTCTCAGTATTATCCTAAGGGGTTAACACAAAGCCACACTTAGCTTTTTCTTCAAATCTTGGAAGCTCTCTTCACATTTCTCCGTCCAAACGAATTTCATAGCTTTCCGTGTCAAATTTGTTACCGGAGTGGCTATCTTGGAAAAATCTTGAATGAATCTTCTATAATAACCGGCCAGTCCCAAGAAACTCCTCACCTCCGAAGGTGTCCTTGGTTGTTCCCAATTTATTACAGCTTCCACTTTCGATGGATCCACTGAAATCCCATATTTGTCAATCACATGACCCAAAAATTGTACACGATCCAGCCAAAATTCGCACTTAGAGAATTTCGCGTACAGCTTTTCCTTTCTTAGTGTCTCAAATGTCAAACGTAAATGTTCCACGTGTTCTTCTTGAGTTTCGGAATACACCAGAATGTCGTCAATAAATACCACTACGAACTTGTCTAAGAATGGTTTAAACACCCTGTTCATCAAATCCATTAATTATGAATTTCTTAATTACAATCACTAATTAAGCAATTAGGGTCAAAATGGTCATTAGGGTTTCTAAACCACTAATTAGGGTTTCTAATAGAAAATTATTTTTTCTAAATTAGAAATTAGGTTTCCTAATTAGATTAGGGTTTCCTAATTACTTAACTTGAAAATTAGAATTAATATATCCTAATTAACATTAAAATTATTAAATTAAAAGATAACAACACTATGTTATTGACTAATCCTGACTGAATAAACATTTCGTTCTAAGTTCAGGCTTTAGGAATAATTCTAATAGCATAACAATTGAATAATCTATCATACGTTGCTTTGAACAATATTAAGCTAAGGTTATATCTTAAAATTTATTATCAAGCATGCACAACAAATAATAACTTGAACAATAAACTGATTCAACAGAATAACGATACTTGCATGCTAACATAACCAGTTTAGATATACAACCAAACTTGTTCAACAAGAATAAGCTAACTCAACAAAAGTGTAGAGTTAGAAGAAATTTCGTAATTGAAATTGATTTAGAAACAATAACATTTCTCAATATAAAAAGATAGGAATTTAGAATCTTTCTCAATTATATAAAAAGAGTTAAAGAACTTGCATAATAAAGCTTTAGGATTAGGAAACATGCATAAACACAACAAACTAACTCAAAGAGAGTATGGAGTTAGAGAACTTGCCTTGCGCGTAGATTAAACCGTTATAATCCAATCACAATATCCTATATACATATGTTAACATGACATGATTAGTCATAATCAACACTACATCACATATGCTTTGATTGTAAATTGTATAATCAAATTCTATCCATTAAAACTAATAACAATATTTGTTAGTTAGTAATTCCACGTTCACTCATGGTATTAACATACTATAATACCAAAAATACATACTCAACATTTATCATATATCATTCCATAAAAAGCAGACTTTTGTGCAAGATAAAAGTCGTTTCAAACTTTTCATTAAGTGGCATACATACCAATTAATTGTGGGTCATACATGTGCTTGATGTTGATGTGGCGCTCAGACGCGAGATTTATATAGGGACTCGGCTCTGCTTGCGCTTGAAGTCCGGCATTCAATGGCAAGTGAGTAATCTGGATGGGTGCGACTTTTTAGGCGCTAAAAGCGCAAAAAACTTACGTATTTGGGCGTGAATTTTGTATTGAGCACATCAAACTCACACAGAACCAAAATGAAGAACAGAGCCAAAGCTACTGTCTTAAATTTGTAACAACAATTTGCCCCAAACAACATGTATAACTTGTAAGACCCCAACTTTTTGAATAAAGATTAAATTTTCTAGAAATATATTTTTGAATATTATGGTGTGGATTTGATATAATGTTATAGTTGTGGGTAATATTTACAAATTTTTCAAAGTACGCAAGTTGTTATATAATATTCGATTAGTCGGGGAATATTCGTTTTAACTGGGAATATTCGTACAATGGCACAATCATTGGTGGACCCCCACAACAGAATTATTGTCAAATTGAGAAAACGACAAAAATACTTTATGAAAATAACGGCGGAAGTTTTACCGTTAACTATTGAACTACCCGGTAGTAAAAGTACAGTAATACGCGTGGTTGCATAGTAGCACACGATATTGATTATTGATGCTTACGTGAGAAGTCACTCGCTTATACTCAATTATTACTTACGATGAATTCTTTGCATCATATATATCATATTATTGATTCAATTATTGTCACAAAGATCATCATGCATAAAATGTTTTTATTAAATCAATACTTGAGACGACAAAGTTATTCATATTATAAATTTCAATATTTACAATGTCTAGAAGTTCACAAGGAGAGGTTTGGTCACCTAATCATTGGCGCTAATAGGGAGAAATCCTTATTGAAAGCCCCTCTTTCCTGGGAACGACCTGGTTGATAAATATTGTGAGTTATAATATTAATGATGAATGTTGTTCGGAGTTGAATTTGGAGACGCGGACGTGATATTTGAGTCCGGAACGACGAAATTAGTAAAAATAGTCTATAAACACAAAATTTTTCGGTATTCACTATTTGGTCAAAAAGTCAACAGTTGACTTTTTCGGGAAAAGTCAAACTTCAAAATTTCAAAATTTATATTTTTGATAAAAATAGTTTCATTATGTTGAAATTGTTTGTGTTAGTAAAAATCGACATTTATTTCGATGATAATTGATGTCTAGGGGTTATATTGATAAATCGGGTAATTTATCGGATAAATGAGCAATTAATTGCTACTAATTCACATGCTTATATAACTAATTGTTCACATATGTGTACTATTGAATCACATTATTTACTATTAGGGGAGTTGGTGCAAGATTAATAATACTTGCATGACTAAGATAAAAATGGAGGTATAGATGGAGGTACTATACTGAAATTCATATTTTTCACATGATTATACTATTGATTCACATTATTTACTATTAGGGATGTTGGTGCAAGATTGATAATACTTGCAGGACTAAATTAAAAATGAAAGAAAAGTTAGAGGTATTGTACTGTAATTTTTTGAGCCCCAAAACGTGAAATTATCGAAACTATATTTTCCTATAAATAGAAGCTCATTCTTCCTTCATTTCTCACCAATTCACAAAAGCTTTAGAGCGAAAATTATAGAGAGAAAGAAGAAGAGAAATCAGCTACCTCACTATTCCAAATATCCGCTTTTTCCAAGGTAGGGAATATTATTTGTTGTACTTTCGTAGGGAGTATTATTTCTTTCTTATCTATGAAGAGAACTTCATTATTCCATTCTTATTATTTTGTTGGAATAACTTTGATACGCTGAGCTACCCTATACTTGGTGAAATTCTTACATTGTTCCATTCTTTATCATTCATTGGAACATCCTCATGCATGCGTTCTCTCGCCGGACACAGTTCCGTCTTTATTATTCTTGGATTGGAATATCCTCGTCTATCGTTTTTACGGGACCGATTCCGTCTTTATTATTACTGTTGGAATATCTTGTCTATGCGTTCTGGCCGGACTGCTTCCGTCTTTATTATTCTCATTGGAATATCACATGCATGCGTTTCTGTGGGACTGATTCTCGTCTTTATTATTACATTGGAATATCACATGCATGCGCTTTTCTGTGGGACTGATTCCGTTATTTATTATTCTGTTGGAATAACCTGCCTATGCGGTTTATCGCATGCCTAGTGATTTCTTTTGTTATTCCATTACTTATTATACTTAGTTGGTTAAAGTTTTGACTTCTATATTCCATGAAATTAGTGGAATATCCTTGATATTCAAGCGCTTCATCCAAAGATCTTTCATGGAAATATTCTTCTGAGCATTCTTGAATTTTACTCTACAAAGCAGTATCATGTTGCTAATTTGGACGTTATTAGTCCCTGGATAAAATAATTCTTGAACTTGTTTTATTGAATTCTTATATCATTGTCATCATCCTCATGTTTATATTTTGTTGAAAGTCATCTGTGGCCTATAGTTCATAGATGGACTTGGTATGATTATGACTAGGGATTATTCCGTAATAATCATGGCCGTAATGTTACAAATGATGTGGTAAAAGTCCTCATTGGCCCGTAGTGCATTGATGGACAATTGTTGGCATGATCATGACCATTAATGAATACACAAATATTCTTGGCCCGTAGTGCATGGATAATTGTGGTCGTGATACTAAAGAATATCCTTGGTAGTAGTGTGTAAGTGATTCGATGATGTGGATTATTTATTAAAATTTGAGTCCCAGTGATAAAAGTGATGAAAACCTTCTAAATCATAAAAGATAGTAGATTTTATTCTCTACTTGACTCTTTTAATGGATTGCTTGTTCCGCCACTGCTTAAACTTGATGGTTGTTATATTGTATCGGTTTAACATCTTTGTTGAAGGCTAACGATAATATATTACGCATTATCTTAGTCATAATATTTCCCTCTTGGGCTAGTTGAGCTCACCCTTTTACTTTTATTGTTCTCTTGAAAATGAGAACGTAGCGAGGACTAGTCGGGGAACAGTGTGACGGACGAGATGATAGCATTAGTAGTCCTCACTATTCTGTGAAATAGTGTAATAATAATTGTAACAAGGACTCCTTTTGAGTTTGTATAATCTCTAGTAGACAATATTTGTATTCAAACTCATAGTTTATGTTTTGTCGTATTGTACACGACAGTTGTATTATTAAGTTGTATTTGAATTTATGTACCATGTAAGTGGCGACCCAAGATGGGTGACGTATACCTAATTTTGGAGGCGTCACAGTTGGTATCTACGTACATACATTAAGGTTTTAGGAACCTACTTTTTTGTTACTTTAGAAAACTTGTCAACAAAACTTGTTTTGGAAAATCTTGCACTTAGCTTCTTCTCAAACTCTCTGAACTTTTCCTTTCCCTTTTCTTACCTCTCTCAGTAATAGACTAGGTACTAACAATGAGCGTAAACCAAAACTGATATACGTAGAATAAAACTGACATGGCAATAATAAGCCTACTTATTATATCGGTTATCAAACATATAACGATAACTTATAAATATAAATATATTTTATTTATATATTTGTTTTATTCTATTAATAATATAATTTAAATTAATAAGAATTTCAAAAGCCATAAGGCCTTGTTTGGCAAACCATTTATAAAATAAAGGATTAATATACTTACACCTTGTTTGGCAAAACTAAATTAAAATTACTTTAATTTATTTTAATAACTCTTTATAACATTAGTTATTTGCCACACTTTATTTAATAACAATTTATTAAATAAATTACTTAATGACATAATCGAATCCACATAACACATTAATTATTTAACAAATAAATAATTAACTAATCACATTAATTATTTAGCAAATAAATAATTAACTAAATCAACTCAATCAAATTGAACAATTACTTATTCAATAATAAACACATCCAATAAATATTTATATAAATCAATAAATATTTATAACCTACATTTAAAATCTGGAATGTTACAAAATATATAACATCAAACACCACAAAACAATAACACAGACCGATCTAGAGGGCCTGACATTCGACTGTCAGGTCACTTTTTGAACTTTTTTCCAGATTTCTAAAAATGCTTGATTCGTGCATCTAAGTGTTATAGATCCATGATCTATCAACCCAGATCACTTATAGACACCCTAATACACAACTTTCAACAACAACTTACAACATTTAATATCAAATCTAAGAATATTTAAAATTAGGGTTCTTATACCTTTGAGCTTTGATTTTTGATTTCTGACTTCATGATCTGTTCTTTCTAAGTTCTGGATTGATCTTGGCTTATCTTATCTCACTCTCTCACTCTACATTCCCGAAATTCTAGAGAGAGAGGATCTTGGGAGAAAATGAAATTCAAGTGGCTATTTCTCTCTCTTGAATCTCTTATAAATGTATGATGCTGTGACGCCCCCAAAATTAGGTATACGTCACCCATCTTGGGTCAGCACTTACATGGTACAGAATTCAAATACAACTTACTAATACAACTGTCATGTACAATACGACAAAATATAAACTGTGAGTTTGAATACAAATATTGTCTACTAGAGATTATACAAACTCAAAAGGAGTCCTCATTACAAATATTATCACACTATTTCACAGAATAGTGAGGGCTACTAATGCTATCCTCTGGACCATCACTCCGTTCCTCAACTCGTCCCAGCTATATTCTCATTTCCTGAAGAGAACAGTGAAAGGAAGGGTGAGCTCAACTAGCCCAGTAAGAAATATTATGACTAAGATAATGTAGAATAAATTATCATTAGTCTCCAACAATGTTAAACCGATAAAATATAATAAACATCAAGTTTAACTGCAGCGGAACAATAAATCCATTAAAAGAGTCAAGTAGAAAATAAAATCTACTATCTTTTATGATTTAAAAGGTTTTTCATCATCATTTTATCGCCGAGACTCAAATTTTAATAAATATTCCACATCATCGAATCACCCTCGCACTACTACCAAGGATATTCTTTAGTATCACGACCACGAATTATCCATGCACTTCGACTAAAGATAATTGTGTTTTCATCAACTGGTCCCGATCATGCCATAAAACAATTCATCTTTGCACTACTGACAAAGAGAATCCATTGCCATAATCATACCAAAACTCGTCCCATCAATGCACTACTACTAATGAGAACTTTTTCCACATCATTTGTAACATTACAAAGAATGATTATACCGAATAATCCTCGGTCATAATCATACCAAGTCCATCTATGCACTATAGGCCACGTATGACTTTCAACAAAATATAAACATGAGGATGATGACAATGATATAAGAATTCAATAAAACAAGTTCAAGAATTAATTTATCCAAGAACCAATAACGTCCAAATTGTCAACATGATCTTCGCTTTGTAGAGTAAAAAATTCAAGAATGCTCGTAAGAATATTTCCATGAAAAGATATCGATGAAGCGCAAATATCAAGGATATTCCACTAATTTCATGGAGTATAGAAGTCAAAACTTTAACCAACCGAGTATAATAAAGAATAGAATAACAAAAGAAATCACCATGCATGCGGTATTGTGCATGTAGACAAAGTTATTCCAACTGAATAATAATAACGGAACCAGTCGAGGCAAAATTAGCACCAAACGAGATGTTCCAATGAGAATAATAAAGAATAGAATAACAACGAAAATCACCATGCATGCGAAGATTGTATAGGTAGTTATTCCAAGAATACTAATAAGGATTTTAATCAGTCCGGCGTAAAATGCATGTATGTGATATTCCAACGTAATAATAATAAAGATTTTAACCAGTCCAACAGAAAACGCACAAACAAGATATTCCAATGAGAATAATAAAGACGGAATCAGTCCGTGTAAAACGCGCATGCATGTGATATATTCCAAATGAATAATAAAGAATGGAATATTAGAAGAATTTCACCATGTATGCAGTACTTTGCATAGACAGGTTATTCCAACATAAAAATAAAGAATGGAATAACAGAAGAATTTCACCAAGTATAGGGTATCCCGCGTATACAGGTTATTCCAACATAATAATAAAGAATGGAATAACAGAAGTTCTCTTCATGAATAAGAAAGAAAGAATACCCCTTACGAGTACAACAAATAATATTCCCTACGAGTACAAAAAATAATATTCCCTACCTTTGAAAGAAGAGTACTCCGACTAGTAGGTCGAGGATATACTCGAAGAAAACTTGCACTACGCTCAAAGCTTTCTTAAACTCTAAAGAAATACGCTCAAGATTATAGAAGAAGAACTCTTTCTATAGTTTCTCTCTCTAGAGTTTCAGTGAATTCGTAAGAAATAATGAAGGAATGAGCTTCTATTTATAGAAAAATGGACTGCATAGTAACTAACTCATGAACGGTCCAGATTGATTTACTTTAATCTGACGGTCCATATTTAAAGCAAAATCTTTTAATTAAAATATAATATATTCTATTTATAATATAATAAAACGAATAACTTTATAAAAGATTTTTCTATGCAAACACTATGTAGGCACTATGCAAACACTATGCATAATAAAATATAATATATTCTAAATATTGTCTAATAAAACAAATAACTTTATAAAAGTATTTTGTTTTATATAAAAAGATATTACTATGCAAAACACTATGCATAATAGAATATAATATATTCTATTTATAGAATAACTTTATAAAAGTATTTTGTTTTATATAAAAGATTTTCTCGTATTATTACATTAATAATACCAATAAAACAAAACTTATCACCTTTATTATAATTCAACCAACTATTCTAAAAAATTAAGACGTCTCTTCATGGAATAATATTGTACTTAAAATGATTTGAATGAAAAAGAAATATATTTTTTTAGTGAATAGTACCCTCGTGAATAGTAATTCGGGAATAGTACCGTGAATAGTACCCCAGACACACAAAAAAGTGTCCCAAATATCCGAAAGTGAACAATACTAGAATGAATAGTAATCGGTGAATAGTAACTCGTGAATAATAGTACTCACACCTAAAAAAATACCCCAAATACCCGAGTGAATATTATTCGTGTGAATAGTAATTTAGGTGAATAGTAACCCGTGAATAGTAACTCGTGAATAGTACTCTGACACAAAAAGTGTCCCGAATACCCGATTGAACAATACTGAGTGACTTCTCACATAAGCATCAATAATCAATACCATGTGCTACTATACATCCACGCCATTCAGTACTTTTTAACACCGGTGTTTCAACAGTTAACGATAAAACTTCCGCTGTTATTTCCATAAAATATTTTTGTCGTTTTCTCAATCCGACAATAATTCCGTTATGGGGTCCACCAATGATTGTGCCGTTGTACGAATATTCTCTGTTAAAACGAATATTCCCCGACCAATCGAATATTATACAACAACTTGCGTACTTTGCAAAATTTATAAATACTACCCACAACTATAACATTATCTCAAATCCACACCATAATATTAAAAAAAATATTTTGAGAAAATTAAATCTTTATTCATAAAATCTGGGGTCTCACAATCTTCCCTCCTTATGAAATTTTGCCCTCGAAATTTACTTACGTACTTAGTATGCTGAACAGGTGAGGATACCTCCACTTTATTTCAAATTCTAACTCTTGAGGTATAACCTTTGAGTGTTGAATACGATTATTCTTATCCAAGATTTTAACACGTATCTCCTCACACGTTAAATCATCCGCTATCTCGTCCGGTTCTAAATTAATAATGTGGTTCGAGCCGTCCACATATTTACGTAACATCGATACGTGAAAAAAAAAACGTTATGAACACGCGACATTCTTGGCAGTAAAACGAGTCTATATGCCACAGTTCCTACTCGATCGAGGATTTCAAATGGGCCAATTAAATCGAGGGTTGAGATTTTCTCTTTTCGTCGATTCTTGCTTCTAGAATAACGCCCTCTTAAACCTTCTTAATTCTTCACATTCATCAGCTCCAGGTGTGTAGCTTGAGCGGCTTTAACTTTATCGATTAAAGTCGATTCTACTCGTATATTCGTTATCTTCACGGGGGTTCGTATATTCTCACTTGTAAACGCATACAATCTTCTACTCAACGCGTCAGCTACCACGTTCGCTTTTCCATAATGGTATTGAATGATATTATCGTAATCTTCAACAGCTCGAGCCAATGTCTTTGGCACATGTTACGTTCGTTTTAGGTGAAGAAAATATTTGATGGTTTAAGAAATGGGTTTTGTATTGGGGTCAATACAAAATTTGATTTCACGCTCTAGGGTAGGCTAAGAAGTCTTCAAGAATACGTCAGAAAATATATTAACAATAGAAATACCATTCAAAACTGTGACTCTCATCCAAGACTTGGGTAACACGTCACATTGATACCTATCAACTTGACATTGTCATTCACAATGTCCCCTACGGAAAGTTCGGCTTCGGTGCATTCCACACAAGGAAGTCACCGACGAAAGGCTCGGGGCTCTTTACTTATGGCTTGATATGACAATGATTGACTTTAGTGGTTTGGTTACTTTGAATTCGCATAACAGGTTGGTTAGGAGTATGAAAGAAAAGTATGATGAGTAGTTAACCAATTGTTTCCGAAAATCGCATCAAAGGCAAGTATTTTCAAAGAGATAAGATTGACAGGTAACACGAAAGTGTCAATTTGAATTAAACAAGATTTATAAATAGTGGATGTAACGAAGGTTTCTAATATCGAAGTTTCAACCAATAAGTCAAAGTCTAACTTCTCTGGGGTTAAATTTAAACGTTGAGCGCAAGCAAGAGAGATAAAAGAATGGGTAGAACCGGTATCTAATAAGGTATAGACTTCGTAAGAATTTATAATTAACTAACCCGTGCTAACTTTGTTCGGGTTACTCGCTTTTTGAGAATCACGAAAAACGCTCTTCCTGAAACCACAAACTTTATTTTGTCCGTATCCGCCTTTGGTGTCACCGTTCCAACTGGAATTGACTTCACTATACGATAAAATCGAGCTAAATGACCTTCCCTTCTTGAAATTTCCACTTCTATTATCTTGGCCATGATTACCACCGAAGTGGTTACCATTCTTGGCATGATAATTTACCCCACGATGGTTATCATTGTTCCGATGGTCGTTGCCACCGATATGATTATTATCGTGTTGTTGGTCATTACCTTTTGGTTGAGCTGACTCAACGGTCTCATGTGCTTCATTGCTATTCTCAACATTCTCGGATGTCATTTTCAAATACTGCCACAAAACATGGGTTAATTAACATATCACATATTATCCCTATACTCTGACCGACCAATTAAATATCAAATAAACTTTGGTAGGTCATACTAGCGAAGGAATTCCCCGTCTCTCCCCTCCTAGTTCTATTCTCATATCTTAGCCAGGGATCATATCCCTAAGCTTTGATACCAACTGTGACGCCCCCAAAATTAGGTATATGTCACCTATCTTGGGTTGCCACTTACATGGTACAGAATTCAAATACAACTTACTAATACAACTGTCGTGTACAATACGACAAAACATAAACTGTGAGTTTGAATACAAATATTGTCTACTAGAGATTATACAAACTCAAAAGGAGTCCTCATTTAAAATTTTATCACACTATTTCACAGAATAGTGAGGACTACTAATGCTATCCTCGGGACCATCACTCCGTTCCCCGACTCGTCCCAGCTATATTCTCATTTCCTGAAGAGAACAATGAAAGGAAGGGTGAGCTCAACTAGCCCAGTAAGAAATATTATGACTAAGATAATGCAGAATAAATTATCATTAGTCTCCAATGATGTTAAACTAATAAAATATAATAGACATCAAGTTTAACTGCAGCGGAACAAGCAATTCATTAAAAGAGTCAAGTAGAAAATAAAATCTACTATCTTTTATGATATAAAAGGTTTTTCATCACTGTTATCGCTGAGACTCAGCTTAAGAAATATTCCACATCATCGAATCACCCCTGCATTACGGCCAAGGATATTCTTTAGTATCACGACCACGAATTATCCATGCACTATGGCTAAAGATAATTGTGGTTTTATCAACGGTACTGATCATGCCATAAAACAATTCATCTTTGCACTACGGCCAAAGAGAATCCATAGCCATAATCATACCAAAAACTGTCCATCAATGCACTACGACCAATGAGAACTTTTTCCACATCATTTGTAACATTACGGTAATAATTACACCGAATAATCCCTGGTCATAATCATACCAAGTCCATCTATGCACTACATGCCACAGATGACTTTCAACAAAATATAAACATGTGGATGATGACAATGATATAAGAATTCAATAAAACAAGTTCAAGAATTAATTTGTCCAAGAACCAATAACGTCCAAATTGTCAACATGATATTGCTTTGTAGAGTAAAATTCAAGAATGCTCAGAAGAATATTTCCATGAAAGGATACTGGATGAAGCGCAAATATCAAGGATATTCCACTAATTCCATGGAGTATAGAAGTCAAAAATTTAACCAACTGAGTATAATAAAGAATGAAATAACAAAAGAAATCACCATGCATATGGTACTTCGCATAGACAGGTTATTCCAACAGAATAATAATAACGGAACTAGGTCAAAGTAAATTTGCAATCGACAGTGATGTTCCAAATAGAATAATAAAGAATAGAATAACAATGTAAATCACCATGCATGCGGTATTGCATATACAAAGTTATTCCAATGTAATACTAATAAGGAATAATCAGTCCAACGTAAATGCATGTAAAGGATATTCCAATGAATAATAATAAAAAAGGAACCAGTCCCATGAAAAAAAACGCATGCATGTGATATTCCAAATGAATAGTAAAGACGGAATCGGTCAGATTAAAACGCATGCATGTGGATATTCCAATGTAATAATAAAGAATGGAATATTAGAAGAATTTCACCATGTATGCGTTACTTTGCATAAACAAAGTTATTCCAACATAATAATAAAGAATGGAATAACAGAAGAATTTCACCAAGTATAGGGTATCCCGCGTATACAGTTATTCCAACATAATAATAAAGAATGGAATAATAGAAGTTCTCTTCATGAATAAGAAAGAAAGAATATCCCTTACGAGTACAACAAATAATATTCCCTACGAGTACAACAAATAATATTCCCTACCTTTGAAAGAAGAGTACTCCGACTAGTAGGTCGAGGATATACTCGAAGAAAACTTGCACTACGCTCAAAGTTTTCTTAAACTCTAAAGAAATATGCTCAAGATTATAGAAGAAGAACTCTCTCTATAGTTTCTCTCTCTAGAGTTTCAGTGAATTCGTAAGAAATAATGAAGGAATGAGCTTCTATTTATAGAAAAATGGACTGCATAGTAACTAACTCATGAACGGTCCAGATTGATTTACTTTAATCCGACGGTCCATATTTAAAGCAAAATCTTTTAAATAAAATAAAATATATTCTATTTATAATATAATAAAACGAATAACTTTATAAAAGATTTTACTATGCAAACACTATGCAGGCACTATGCAAACACTATGCATAATAAAATATAATATATTCTAATTATTGTCTAATAAAATAAATAACTTTATAAAAGTATTTTATTTTATATAAAAAGATATTACTATGCAAAAACTATGCATAATAGAATATAATATATTCTATTTATAGAATAACTTTATAAAAGTATTTTGTTTTATATAAAAAGATTTTCTCAGATTATTACATTAATAATACCAATAAAACAAAACTTATCACCTTTATTATAATTCAACCAACTATTCGAAAAATTAAGACATCTCTTCATGGAATAATATTGTACTTAAAATGATTTGAATCTGAAAAGAAATATATTTTTGGGTGAATAGTACCTCGTGAATAGTAATTCGAGAATGGTACCACAATGAATAGTACCCCGACACAAAAAAGTGTCCCAAATACCCGAAAGTGAACAATACTAGAGTGAATAGTAATCGGGTGAGTAGAACTTAGTGAATAGTAACTCGTGAATAGTACTCCGACACGAAAAATACCCCAAATACCCGAGTGAATATTATTCGGGTGAATAGTAATTTTGGTGAATAGTAACCTAAGAATAGTAACTCGTGAATAGTACTCTGACACAAAAAGTGTCCCAAATACCCGATTGAACAATACTGAGTGACTTTTCACATAAGCATCAATAATCAATACCGTGTGCTACTATGCAACCACGCGTATTACTGTACTTTTAACACTGGGTATTTCAACAGTTAACGATAAAACTTCCGCCGTTAT
This sequence comes from Panax quinquefolius, assembly GCA_020205615.1. NCBI lineage: Eukaryota > Viridiplantae > Streptophyta > Magnoliopsida > Apiales > Araliaceae > Panax > Panax quinquefolius. Next base: position 41,608,175 of record CM035165.1, read on the forward strand.
TTCCATAAAATATTTTTATCGTTTTCTCAATCCGACAATAATTCCGTTGTGGGGTCCACCAATGATTGTACCGTTGTACGAATATTCCCCGACCAATCGAATATTATACAATAACTTATGTACTTTGCAAAATTTATAAATACTACCCACAACTATAACATTATCTCAAATCCACACCATAATATTAATAAAATATTTCGAGAAAATTAAATCTTTATTCATAAAATCTGGGGTCTCACAGATGCAATGCTATGTAGCTGATATTTTCAGCTAAGACAGCTGGTAATTGTCAAATGCTAGGGTTTAGGGTTGGTGAGCAGCTCACTAGGATAACTCTTGCAAGTAAAGTCCAATAATGCAACAAAGGGCAAAATAGTCTTTTATTATTTAATTTTAATGGCATTCTAGTAAATGGCCAAACCCTTAGGGTTTAGGGTTTGGTTAGGGTTTAGGATTTAGAAAACTTTAGGGTTTAGGGTTCAGAACATTTAGGGTTTAGGGTTTGTAATTTATTTTCCAAGACTTCCAATTTAGGTTCTAAAAATCAAAAATTTAATATTTCTAAATTATAATTAAAATTTTCTAATTCATAATTTAAATCTTACTAATTAGGATTAGCATTTCCTAATTACAATCGCTAATTAAGCAATTAGGGTCAAAATGGTCATTAGGGTTTCTAAACCACTAATTAGGGTTTTTAATAGAAAATTATTTTTTTCTAAATTAGAAATTAGGTTTCCTAATTAGATTAGGGTTTCCTAATTACTTAACTTGAAAATTAGAATTAATATATCCTAATTAACATTAAAATTATGAAATTAACACTTAAGTTTTCCTAATTATAAATTAGGGGCTTCAATCCATAAATTAGGGTTTAATAAATTTGAAATTAGGGTTTAATAAATAATTAAGCTTTACCCTAATTAACATTATAATTAATATCACTTAAGCAATATAATAATCATTTAAGTTCCCAGATTAGGGTTTCATACATCGAATTAGTGTTTCAATTTCCCAGAACTAAAATTAGGGTTTCTAAAACCGATTTCTAGGGTTTCTTATAATTCACTAGGGTTTTCTTAATTGAACGTTGACGTTCTTAATATATAAATAGGGTTTGTTACAGATATCATTTATCTGATCAACCCTTGACCCTTAACCACATACTGTACACATATACACAGAATATATTCTCGTATTCCTTAATCCTGAATAATCACCTAAATCATTCACAGAAATTTGAAATCCTCAAAATTCTATCTTAAAAATATCAAATGCAAACACTTATTTTCTGTCTAGGTTCTAATTTTGAATCTTAAATAAATAAATTAAAATTTTAAAAATTTTCTAAATTCTCGGGTTGTCACATTCACCCCTTCTTCTAAAAATTTCATCCTCGAAATTTACCTTACACCTTTCACCATACTGCTTACACCATTCACATACATTATCACATGATACCCAATACACCACTCACAAGAGTAAAAGTTTTCAAATTGTGCTGAGGAGTCATATAGACTATTTGTCTGCCATTTTCGCAAATGTTTTATGGAAATTCATCCGCAAACCGTCATTACTTACAGACACAAAGGGTGATTAGCCCGATATGTCATGTACTGATTTTGTCTGTTTCTCTTCACTGCCATAGGCACAAAATTCTACCTCAGTCTTACTGGATTCCGCACCAAAATAATTTGGTTCGGGAAATTTCTTTCAATGAACACTTAGAGTTTTCATAAATGTTTGTCTAGCTGAATCGAATAGCATAGACTCATATCAATAATTCAATTCAATCGAATTATTTAGGTGTAGCCAAACCCCGTTGGCAAATTAAAATTTTATTAAAAATATTTTCGAGAATGACATCATGATGCCGTACTGTATTAACAGTCCGTTTGAGGATGCCGTCATTATATGACTTTGTCATAACACATCATACAATAGTGGAACAATAATTTTTAGATCGGATTCACACTAAGTATTCCTGTATTTACAACTCCATCAGCTTTTTATCATCTCTGAACCAGGTTACATGGTACATGAGTGATAAATAAAAGACATTTTGATATTTCAAATCATTTGCGTCTAGCTAAAATAAGTAGCATCGACTATACTTTAAATTGTTTCAAAAATGATTACGAGTCAACATATTTTTTTAAAAGCACATAGTGCGTATTTAGCTTGATGTCAACATTTCGAAGTCTAGCATAGCTAGGAGTTTTGGAAAACTTATGTCTTAACTACTAATCATTTGCTTAACAATCTATCTGTTCCTATAATCTTTAATATTCTGTTTACACACAACTATACCCAGTTCGTCAAACCACACTTATGAGTCCATAAATTGCCACAATCATATGAGTTTAAGAACTTTCCTAGTCTGACCTTTGGCGTCCGTTCGCTGAGGGGTTCATAAACATTTCATATAACTATGAATCAAAAATGTCACATAAGTATGAGTTTTAAGAACTCTTACTTAACCTTATATTCTATACCTATAACCTATCTATCTGTTACACACATGACAAAGGAATCACCCTCTTAACATGCATATATCAAATAGCGCGACACAAACATTTCAATGATTATCATTGTCAGAACTAAGTAGTTATTACACCAAGTACAATTCCCTGCCCATACAAGGAATCATACAACTCAGCTGCCGACATGAATCCTTAATTGAATCCCCACCTAACACTAACACCCTTCTCAATACGAATTTCATTTAACTCGTATTCATAATGTTTTCCTGAATCTGTACCAATTCATAGTACAACTGACACCCAGCAATCTTGCTGTAAACTTTTCAATCATTCGCTTGATCCTTCTTCATACTATAACCTTATCTGATCACGGGGTGATCTCATCGTATATATTACGATTCATTTCTATGCCTTGATCGTTTTGTTTTACGATCTTCTATCACTTTGCTTTTAGTCTTTTAGACTCTATCTATTCACCACTACTGTTCATCTTTATTATCAGAGTTAGGGAACTATGTATCTTTTATAACTCACCGAGATTCGTCTTTGAATCTTAACGACCAACTAACTCTATGTGAGTTAGATTTTATCCTAATCACTGCGGTTATTAGTCTCAGGTATTCCTACCTAAGGTTCATAACCTATAGCTTTGATACCAACTGTGATGGCCCCGAATCCGAGGTCCTGAATCACCGCGGATCCGGTTTGATCATTCTATACAACTATTACTATTTGCGGAAGATATAAACATAAATTGTTTATACATTAAACTTACATACTTTTCCCCAAGGTCGAGTAACCTTAACTTAATACACATTTCATAACTTATTAACACACAACATTATTATTATACCGCTATTACAAATCTAATCGCATACTTATACTAAAGCTTGAACTATCTTTAACCTTTCCTTGTATCCGACGCGTTCATCTTAATCTGCAATGTTTTATCATGATATAGCAAGGGTGAGCATAATAATTGCCCAACAAGTTTAAGTTCAATAATATAACGATATATCATAATTGAAAGAGTCTGAATAATAAGCTGGCTATAATTCAACAATATAATTGTGAACTAGCAGGAACAAATTTATGACTAAACAAGTATTATACATGAACAAATATATCTGAGCCAACTGGTAATGAAGGTGATCAGCCTTTCATACCTGACTTATACATGAAATATGTACAGAGTACAATTCATGGCAAACATCAATGATTAACCATAAGCTTATCCGAATGAAACAAATCTTAGTAGAGTTAAGTAAAACAAACTTGTCTGAACCGTTGATTACCGCAACACAATTTATATTGCTTTATCCGAATACCTAATATTAGTAATATAGATCTCTAATATTAGAATAATATCATCACAATATAATACTATAATATATATACATAGAATAACCTAAACACATAACACATAACCTTATTGGTCTATAACACACATAAGACTCGATACCAAGTCAAACTATTGCAGTTTGAGTTGAACCCGACAAAATTCTAACATCCCGACGGTCTAGTCAGACAATTGACGAGTTTAAGTTCAATTAAACTCTGGCAAAACACTTAACAATATCTTAGATAATTTTCTAACCAGTCAAAATTATTTTCATAGACTTATAATAATTTTCAGATAATTATTACCATTTATCGTGAATTTTCAATCATTAAACACGTATTTAAATAAATTAAATACCACATAATTACTTTATCATTAATATTTATTTATTATAAAATATTAATGAAATACATGCCATAATATTATAATATATTTATAATATCACAAAATATTTTTAATACTTTAAAATCACCTTTATATGTTTTTTAAATAATTAAATTCATTATCCGTTAATTGCTATTAATATTAAAATATTAATATTTTCATGACAAAATATCAAAAGTTATATTTTATAACTTAAAATATTTTTCAACCCTTAAATCATTTTTATATAATTTATAAATCATTAATTCCATTTTCCTTAATTTATTTAATATAGTTATTAAATAAACTAATTATCATTAATATTGATTAATTAATTAAATTCATCCTAAAATATTAAAAGTCACCGAAAAATAATCTGAAAATATTTTATTATACCATAATATTATTTTTCATGATTTTTCATGTATTAAAATCATTTTTAAATAATTTATTTAATATTATAACTAAATAAATTAAATACCATTTATATTCCAAAATATTAAATATTTATGAAATATACTCTAAATAATTAAAACTATTTTTCGTAATTTAAAATAATTTTTCGTAATTTATTTAGTATTTTAATAATTAAAATATATTTATTTCGATTTATTTATTAAAATAAATCATTTTCGGAAATTAATAATTAATTTTCAAAATTATCTGTCGCTAAAGGGCCCTATAGCGACATAACCGTCGCTATAGGTGTTCTTGGTGTTCTTGAGCAAGAACCTAGAAATGCATAGCCAGTTACCGGTTGGGTGGTTTGACCAGCCTTAACTCGTAGTGTAAACATGTTCTGGGATAGTTTAAACGTTGAGCATGTAGTCAGTATGCACCACTACAACTATCAAGCACAATATGGTCATACATTAATACATCACGAAGATCTGGGCTTACAAATATGTTGTCAGAACGTTCCTGGGTTTTCCAGAAACCCAGGCAGTTCGAGTGGTCTCTTTCAAGATCCATGTTATTTATGTTCTGGTCATCAAATGGTCGATATTACGATTCTAATCTATAGTCCATGTGTCAAGGAACATGTACATAACAACATCTCAGTTCACAAACATCACCGATGTCAGATTTAGGACTGTCAAAGTACCTGACAAAACCTGTTCTTGGTGAATTCTGGGTTTTCCAGAAAATTCATCCGGCTCGGTTGGTCAACGCTTGTTTGACCATTGCTACAATCGATCCTGTTGTTAATCTAGGTGATCTAATAACAAGTATTTGTAGGTAATATACCAAGCTACAACATCCAAACGACAACATGGCTAAAACACGTAACAGAAGCAAGATCAATGACCCTAAATATCTCGTCAGACGGCTTCGGGTTTCGGGTTTTACAGGTAACCCGAACCAGGTATGGTCAACGTACTTTGACTGACCATTTCTTGCAATCTACATGTGATCTGAGCTTTATTAAAGACTCAGATAAAAGACCATACAACAAGGAACAAATATATAACATCAAACACCACAAAACATTAACACAGACCGATCTAGAGGGCCTGACATTCGACTGTCAGGTCACTTTTTGAACTTTTTTCCAGATTTCTAAAAATGCTTGATTCATGTTATCTAAGTGTTATAGATCCATGATCTATCAACCCAGATCACTTATAGACACCCTAATACACAACTTTTCACAACAACTTACAACATTTAACATCAAATCTAAGAATTTTTAAAATTAGGGTTCTTATACCTTTGAGCTTTGATTTTTGATTTCGGACTTCATGATCTGTTCTTGGTAAGTTATGGATTGATCTTATCTCACTCTCTCACTCTACATTCCCGAAATTCTAGAGAGAGAGGGTCTTGGGAGAAAATGAAATTCAAATGGCCATTTCTCTCTCTTGAATCTCTTATAAATGTATGATGCAATGCTATATGGCTAATATTTTCGGCTGAGATAGCTGGTAATTGTCAAATTCTAGGGTTTAGGGTTGGTGAAAAACTCACTAGGACAACTCTTGCAAGTAAAGTCCAATAATGCAACAAAGTGCAAAATAGTCTTTTTAGCATTTAATTTTAATGGCATTCTAGTAAATGGCCAAACCCTTAGGGTTTAGAGTTTGGTTAAGGTTTAGGGTTTTGAAAACTTTAGGCTTTAGGGTTTGAAAGATTTAGGGTTTAGGGTTTGAAACCCTTAGGCTTTGCAATTTATTTTCCAAGATTTCTAATTTAGGTTCTAAAAATTGAAAATTTAATATTTCTAAATTATAATTAGAATCTTCTAATTATATTAAAATTTACTAATCATAATTTAAATCTTACTAATTAGGATTAGCATTTTCTAATTACAATCGCTAATTAAGCAATTAGGGTCAAAATGGTCATTAGGGTTTATAAATCACTAATTAGGGTTTCTAATAGAAAAGTATTTTTCTAAATTAGAAATTAGGTTTTCTAATTACTTAACTTGAAAATTAGAATTAATTTATCCTAATTAACATTAAAATTATTAAATTAACACTTAAGTTTTCCTAATTATAAATTAGGGCTTCAATCCATAAATTAGGGTTTAATAAATTTGAAATTAGGGTTTAATAAATAATTAAGCTTTAGCCTAATTAACATTATAATTAATATCACTTAAGCAATATAATAATCATTTAAGTTCCCAGATTAGGGTTTCATACATCGAATTAGGGTTTTGAATTCCCAGAACTGAAATTAGGGTTTCCAAATCGGTTTCTAGGGTTTCTTATAATTCACTAGGGTTTTCTTAATAGAACGTTGACGTTCTTAATATATAATTAGGGTTTGTTACAGATATCGTTTATCTGATCAACCCTTGACCCCTAACCACATACTGTACACATATACACATAACATATTCTCGTATTCCTTAATCCTGAATAATCATCTAAATCATTCACAGAATTTTAAAATCCTCAAAATTCTATCTTAAAAATATCAAACGCATACACTTATTTTCTGTTTAGGTTCTAATTTTGAACCTTAAATAAATAAATTAATATTTTAAAAATTTTCTAAATTCTCAAGTTGTCACAAACACAATACAATCGTAAACATCCATATAATATAATCGTAAACCAATACAATTGTCCAAAGAATCAATCGAAAGAGTACAAGGCTTTTAAAAATCTAAAAAACAAGTCTAGCAAGGCTTTAAAAATCTAACATATATGACTAGTGTAGCTCTTCATGGATCATCCAAATTAGTACCAGTAATTAACAAAAGAATAAAACATATATGTTAAAAAAAATATATGGAAGATGGATTTGCAAATGCTCCATAGAGTCAAAAAACGTGTGGGAATATTTTTCTAGTTTACATGTGATCTCTATGATGTTCTTCTCAAGTATGTATATGTCCTTCTCATTTAATGATTTTGAACATAAGTCTTTGAAGAAACGACTAAGATCCGCCAAAGCATCCCATATTGGTTTATCAAGTCGATCCCGAAAATGCTATATAGTAATGAGTCTCTCCATGAACACACGATGATCAATGACTCTTCATCCCTTGCAATTTCCCACCAGTAACACACCTTGCAATGTTTGACGATATCCATCCGGTAGTTTCGAGAGACTTAACCCATGTGCACACATCTTCAACTTGCTTTTTGGACAATGTGTACCTTGCATGCGGTTTGATAATCTTACCATTAGGAGATTCATAAAGTTCTAATCCAGGACGCTTACAAATATCTTTCATGTCCAAACGTGTCTTATCATTATCTTTTGTCTTCCTTGTAACATTCATCACGGTGTTAAACACATTGTCAAATACATTCTTCTCAATATGCATCACATCTAAATTATGACGAATCAAATTTGTAGACCAATAAGGCAATTCCCAAAAGATGCTTCTCCGAACCCAGTTATGAGATTCTCCAAACCCATTGATTATGTTTGTGGCATCAATCTTACCAAATGGGATAACCGACAATCTCATCACATGATCTCGCATCTCCGTTCCCGATAATCGCGATGCAGGCATATCATTGTCTACTTTCCCTTTCCTGAAGTGTTCTCTATTTCTTCGAAACGAGTGATCTACCGGAAAGAACCGACGATGATAGTCAAACCAACAAGGCTTTCGACCTTTTGATAGATTGAAAGACTTTGTATGCTCCATACAATACGGACAAGCCAACTTCACGGGTTTGTCTAACAACAAATTACCTTTGTAGAGGCGGTGGCAGGTGGGTGGCAGCGGCGGCACGAACTTCTTCTCCTTCTTCTATTCTCCCCCCTTTCTCCCTCTTCTCTCTATTTCAGACCTCCCTCTTCTCTTTTCCCTTCGCTTTTACGTGGTTTGTTTACGATTGGTAATGTATAACTTTTAGACCGATTCATGATCAGCTATCAAATAACCGCATGCGGTCGCAGAAATTTAATGACATGTACTTATCATCGACCGCATGCGGTCGCTGATTGTAAATGGTCGCAAAAAACCTCCGCGCCAACATTTCTTGCCAAATTTTGGGAGGGAAATTTGTTCTAGCGACCGATCTGCGACCGCATGCGGTCGCGGATATAAAGTAGCGACTAAATTAAATAGTGGTCGCAGATATCGGTTGTGACGCCCCCAAAATTAGGTATACGTCACCTATCTTGGGTCGCCACTTACATGGTACATAAATTCAAATACAACTTAATAATACAACTGTCGTGTACAATACGATAAAACATAAACTGTGAGTTTGAATACAAATATTGTCTACTAGAGATTATACAAACTCAAAAGGAGTCTTTATTACAATTATTATTACACTATTTCATAGAATAGTGAGGACTACTAATGCTATCATCTGGTCCGTCACTCCATTCCCCGACTAGTCCCTGCTACGTTCTCATTTCCTCAAGAGAACAATTAAAGTAAAAGGGTGAGCTCAACTAGCCCAAAGAGGAAATATTATGACTAAGATAATGCGTAATATATTATCGTTAGCCTTCAATGTTGTTAAACCGATACAATATAACAACCATTAAGTTTAATCTGCAATGGAACAAGCAATCCATTAAAAGAGTCAAGTAGAGAATAAAATCTACTATCTTTTATGATTTAGAAGGTTTTTCATCACTTTTATCGGCCGGGACTCAAATTTTAATAAATAATCCACATCATCGAATCACCCCGCACTATGGCCAAGGATATTCTTTAGTATCGCGACCACAATTATCCATGCACTCACGGGCCAAGAATATTTGTGTATTCATTAATGGTCATGATCATGCCAACAACTGGTCCATCAATGCACTACGGGCCAATGAGGACTTTTACCACATCATTTGTAACATTACGGTTATGATTACACCAATAATCCTCGGTTATAATCATACCAAGTCCATCTATGCACTATAGGCAATGTATTGACTTTCAACAAAATATAAATATGAGGATGATGACAATGATATAAGAATTTAATAAAACAAGTTCAAGAATTATTTCATCCAGGGACTAATAACGTCCAAATTGTCAACATGATACTTCTTTGTAGAGTAAAATTCAAGAATGCTCAGAAGAATATTTCCATGAAAAGATACTGGATGAAGCGCAAATATCAAGGATATTCCACTAATTTCATGGAGTATAGAAGTCAAAACATTAACCAACCGAGTATAATAAGGAATGGAATAACAAAAGAAATCACCGTGCATGCGATAAACAAAGACAGCAAAAGTTATTCCAATGTAATAATAAATAACGGAATCAGTCCCACAGAAATGCACGAGATGTGATATTTCAACAAATAATAAAGATTTTATCAGTCCCAAGCAAAAACGATGCATGTGATATTCTAACGTAATAATAAAGATTTTAATCGTGTCCGGCGAGAACGCATGATAGGATATTCCAACAGAATAATAAAGATGAAATCAGGTCTGGCGTAAAATGCACAGACATGGTCATAATTGGCATTTAAGAGTTGCAGACTCAAAAATGACCGGATTCTGACTTAGAACGAAGAAACGAGCGTTGAACGTTCACGAATGTTTATCGTTTACATTAAAAATGAACCAATAAGTGAATTTTTAGCAAACGAAGTCAATTAGATAAAATTCTTGAATGGTCATGTAGAGTACGTAATTTGTGAACCGTAGGCTTTTGAACGAGCCAATTCGGACTTATAACGAAGAAGTTATGCGTCCGTGATGTTCACAAAATTTCAAAACTGAAAATGATATATGGTGCACAGAGTTGGCACCGCGGCGCCAACCCTAGGCAAAAGACCTGCATCGTGGCGCGAAATAGTAACTGAGCATACTGCAAGAGTTTGCCGCAGCGCGAACCTTAGTTCAATAAGTGAGCCAATACGGCATTTATGAACAAAGGACAAAAAATCCTTCGAGTGTGGCGCCCGCAGTCACCATGTCCGGGATAGTTATACATTAAGCTCGGCTACATAAATGCGAGATGTAGTATAAAGTCAGCCAAAAATACCGCCCCTCGATGAAGATAGTAATGAAATTTTCTAAGTATAAAGAAAAGAAATGGAAGTAAACATAACTTAAGGAAGGTAATGTAACATTGATTAAACATTGTTAAACCTTAAGGATGATGTATAAAGGTTGAGATAACCTAGTCAATTATAATGCAAGCATAATGATAAACCAGAACGAATATTAAATAAGTCTAATACACAATTAGATTGAAATAAAGAGTATGATATAGTAATATACATACTTGATTATATGTGACCTAATGTAAGGCATTATGTGATCATGTATTGTAGAGATTTGAACGACTTGAAACTAAAGTTAATTTACCGTAGCAGACACTAAAGGCAAGTATTCTAACTCTTATCTCAAATTAATCAACAAGTTTTTTGAGATTCATGTATTCTTTCGCATGAATTAAAGTATGATGAAGTTGAAGCCAATTCCTTTGGCTAGACTTGATGAATTGATAATCTATTCATGTATTATCAAATGTTGTTATCTTTTGTCAACTACTTGATATGGTTTTCAAAAGAAGACTGAAATGTTAAATAAATGTTTTGTCGGTAAAATGACAGGCACATGAGGTTGCCAAATGATTAAACGTGCATACGTTTAATGGATGTAGTGTTGATCAACATAGAGTACAATAGGCTGATCACCTAGAAGTGCTCGTAAGTGATATCGGGCTTACGAATTTGCTTCCGGGTTGTCCTTTTCCAATAAAGAATGAATACTCTAGGTCTCTGACCGGAGTGAATGTTTTACTAAATACGGTTGTTATTGTAAAACATTTTAAAAGAAAGGATGAAGTGCTATTTTGAATTATCAATAGTACTTCGTAACTATTGTTTAGTTATCAAAGATATATGATTTGTATGTGTCAAGCATGTTGTTATTACATTGTTATACTTGCTGAGCTAGTTATGCTCACTCTTGCTTGAACCACATGAATGCAGCTAAGACTGAACGTCCTGAAGGATCGAAAAAGGATAAGGGAAAAGCTAAGGCAGATTACTAAGCTATCTTGTAATAGTATAGGTCTATTGTCATAATTTAACTGATATTATGACAAAGAACCTTTTGTAACGGGTTTAGAACTTGGGAAATGTAAATATTACTTAAAATATATAGAGGTTATATTCGTTCTTTGAGACTTTTCAATGGAATGAATGTATGAATGTTGTACAGTATAGCACCATCTATCGGGTTGGAAGATACCCGGATTTGGGGGCGTTACAAGTTGGTATCAAAGCCTAGGTTATAAAACTTAAGGGGGAAAGTAAAACCTTAAGTCATAACCTTATGAAAGAATAAAGAAGTAAAAGATGGAAAGTAACCTTATAAAAATGCATTATATTACTGACGTGTATTAATCAAACTATATTGTTTTATTGTAGATGTCAGGAGAAAATTATATGTATAGAAATATACATGTAGTAAGCGAGGATTCAGTTAATCGGGTAGAGATACTACCAAATCCCGTAGTCGTAGAACCCGAGTTGGTGACAATCGAGTAGGGAGACTCAGACGACTTAGACTACATGTCCATATTTGATGGCATGTTGGAGGAGGAGGTGGACGTGCTGTCCTTTGACCAAGTTCCACCTACAGAGACTCAGGTTCCACCTACAGAGGAAATGTCTACGGGGGAATCAATGAAGGCATTGTTGATGCTCAGATTGGATAGAATGTCCATTATCGCCAAGAGGTTAAGGAGTTGAAAGAGGAACTCCGAGCTGTCCATGAGGACAAGACTAGTATGGAAGGAATGTGGGAAGAGGAGCACGATGACAGAGTCCTAGCTATGGACAAAGTCCGAGATTTGAGAGGAGAAGTCTTTGAGCTCAAGCAGGAGCTAAAGACTAAGAAGTGGAAGTTGGAGAGGATGTCCTATATTCATAGGAGTTCTCATGTAGATTTCCAGCAGCAGGTAGCTGGATATCCGGTAGAAGCAAGACAGACCCGTCATACCATCAATAAAGATGTTATTGTTGGTTTGGCCAGCAAGGATTTCGAGAATGCCTTACAAAGAAATGTAATCTAGCAATAGCTAGAGTAGAATAGATATGTAAATATTATGTATCTAGTAAGTGACGAAAAACCTCTTTTGTATAACAAAGGGTAGTCTTTTGTAAATCCCAATTTTTGGAAAGTAATCATGGGATGGAAATGTAATCGCCTAAGGTTTGAGTAATGTAAACAATGTAGTATTATACTACAAGTAATGAATCAATATAAATCTTTTATGGAATATGTTGAGTAATGAGTATGAGTTGTTGTTTTATTACAAACAATAACAAACCAACAAGAATAAAGTAATAATGATGTGTTGTTTTCTTAACAAAGAAAATGCCGCCAAGAAGGAGACAACGAAATCGGTATGCTAATGTTAACCAATCGAGAGTGGCCTTTAATCCAATGCAGGAGTTCATTAATCTTTTAACGGCTGCATTTAATAGAAAAGGGGCTAATGTACCCGTAATTCCCCGGAGTAGTACGAGCTACTACTTTTAAGGATTTCAAAAGTGTAGGTCCTACCAAGTTCAAGGAACTATCGACCTATAGAAGCCTGCATACGGGTAAAAGAAATCGAGAAAGCATTTGTAATAGCAAATGTTGAGGAGGGTCAAAAGGTTGCCTTTGCAACCTATTTGATGAAGGGAGAGGCCAACTTTTAGTGGGAGGCAAACCAGTCTAGGGCCGATATAGGGAATCTAACGTGAGAGAGGTTCAAGGAGATTTTCTTCGAGAACTATTTTCCCACGAGAATGCAAGGGAGGATGGAGATGAGGTTTCTAGAATTGAGACAAGGGGATATGACAGTTCCCTAGTATGCTGCCAAGTTTAATGAACTGGCATGATTCGCCCCACATCAAGTGGACACGAAGTGAGAAAGGCTAGAAGGTTCGAGCAGGCTTGAAACCCCGGCTCTATAGCCGAATCTCTGTGTTCCAAAGTACTTCCTTTGGAACCATACTAGAAAAGGTAATAATTACCGAAGGTGGGAATGAGGCTCTTAGCCAGTACCACAAAGATAAGAAGACCAAAGGCAGGGTTGATGGAGGAACCAAGACCAAGGGAGCCAGTGGAAGTGGCAACGGTCAGAAGAGGAAGGGCTTTAACTCTGGGAATACCGGAGCGAAACAAGGGGACTCCAAGAGGAGGATGGAGGCTTGTAAAACCTATGGGAAGACTCACTTAGGAGTCTGTCTCAAAGGTAAGGTGGTATGTTATAATTGTGGACAAGAAGGGCACATTTCGCCTAACTGTCCCAATCCGAAGAAGAATTACGGATGCTTTGTATGTGGATCAAGTGACCACATAGAAAAGAACTGCCCGAAGAAGGGGATAGAAGGAAATAAGGGACCTAATAGCGGGAAGTTAGCTATTAGTGGTCCAGCTCAGCCGGGGAAATCAATGGCCCACACTTTTAATATGACGGTCCAAGATGCCGTGGCATCAAGGGATGTAGTTACAGGTATTATTCCGGTCAACAATATGAATGCATACGTGCTATTTGATTCGGGTGCTACTTGTTCATTTATAGCATGTGATTTTGCTAGACGATTAGAATTATTTCCTGAAAAATTGCCTGTACCTTTGAACATTAAGGTAGCAAACGAAGAGATAATTCCTATTGAAGATATTCATAGGAGTTGTTGCGTAGAAGTACGTGGTTGTAAGTTATCGGTAGATTTAATACCGATAAATTTAAGAGAATTCGACGTAATTCTCGGAATAGATTGGTTAATTAACCATGAAGCAATTATAGATTGCCAAAAGAAATGTGTGAGCATTTGGGACGTTGAAACAACCTCCTGTAGTATTTTACTAGTAGTAAATTGCACGGACGTCTGTGTTGCCTTTTACGATGACACAAACTAGAAAACTTTTAAGGAAGGGTTGTGTAGGTTACCTATGCCATGTTCTTGATACCCAGAGAGTGGGAGCAACCATGGAACAAATACCTATAGTAAACGAATTCATGGATGTATTTCCAAGTGAGTTACCGGGTTTACCGTCGAACAGGGAGATCAAATTTGTGATAGACAATGTGCCAGGAATGGCACCAGTCTCAAGGGCACCGTACCGTATGGCGCCGGTGGAAATGAAAGAACTAATGGTTCAACACGGTGAACTATTGGACAAGAAGTACATTCAACCAAGTGTTTCGCCGTGGGGAGCACCGGTGTTGTTTGTCAAGAAGAAAGATGGATCGTTAAGGCTTTGTATCGACTATCGGGAGTTGAACAAGTTAACTATAAAGAATAAATACCCATTGCCCAGGATCGATGATCTCTTTGATCAATTGAAAGGGGCAAAGTATTTTCTAAAATAGATTTATTGACGGGGTATCATCGGTTGAAGGTTAGGAAGGAAGATATACCAAAGATCGCATTCAGGACTCGTTATGGTCATTACGAGTTTACGTGATGTCATTTGGGTTGTCGAATTAACGCATGTTTAATTTATGGATATGATGAACAGAGTTGTTCAAACTATATTTGGACAAGTTCGTCATGGTGCTTATCGATGATATTCTAGTCTTTTCTAAGACGCCGAAGATCATGCCGAAACACTTAAGATTAGTGTTGGAGACACTAAGAAAGGAGAAGTTATATGGGGAAATTCACCAAATGTGAATTTTGGTGGAAAAAGGTGAAGTTTTTAGGTCATGTCATCGACCAAGAGGGGATTTCGATGGATCCAAAGAAAGGTGGAAGCGAGAATGAATTGGGAACAATCGAAAACGCCGGAATCGAGGTGCGGAGTTTCCTAGGGTTAGCAGGTACTATCAAGATTTATCCAAGATTTTTCGAAGATAGCTACCTCGTTGACTAACTTAACAAGGAAGACGGTGAAATACGTATGGACGGATAAATGTGAAGACAATTTTTAAGAATTGAAGAAGAGATTAAGTGAAGCTCCTGTTTTGTCATTGCCAGATGACACGAGAAATTTTGTAGTGTATAGTGCTGCTTCGCATAGAGGACTTGGTTGTGTGCTTATGTAGCATGGCAAAGTCATTGCGTATGCATCTCAGCAGTTAAAGGATTATGAGAAAGTTTACCCTACTCATGATCTGGAACTGGTCGCGGTAGTGTTTGCTCTAAAGATATTGAGACATTATCTTTATAGGAAAAAATGTGAGATATATACGGACCATAAAAGTCTAAAGTATATCTTCACTCGTAAGGAGTTGAATATGAGATGAGAAGATGGTCGGAGTGATAAAGGATTATGATTGTGAAATCTCAGATCACCCCGAAAAGCTATCGTAGTTGCTTGACGCGCTTTAAGTAGGAAGGGTCGGGAAAAGTTGTCTATGTTAATGTACTCAAAATGAGTTAATAACAGAGATGGCTAGGATGGAAATAGAAGTGAAGATGCCGAGTGATTCGGGGCAATTACTCTTTGCGACGGAGATGCAATCTACCATCGTAGAAAGAGTCAAAGGGTACAACTCAAGATTGATGAGTGTAACCAAATAAAGAAGCGATTATCTGAGAAGGAAAATGTTAAGTATAGTCTTGATAATGAGGGATTATTAAGATTTGAGGGAAGAATTTGGGTTCCGAATGAGACGGAATTAAAGGAACAAGTATTTCAAGAAGCTCAATGTTCGAGGTACTCGATACATCCTGGCAGTACTAAGATGTATCAAGACCTTCGACAAAGTTTTTGGTGGCCAAACATGAAGAGAGAAATTGCAGAGTATGTGAGTAGGTGCTTAACTTGTCAAAAAGTTAAGGCCGAACATCAACAACCCAGTGGTTTATTACAGTCATTGGAGATTCCAGAATGGAAGTGGGAGCATATCACGATGGACTTCGTGGTGGTACTTCCAACGACGCAATAAGGGTACGATTAAATTTGGGTAATAGTGGACCGGTTGACGAAGTCGGCTCACTTTTTACCAATTAGGGTCAAGTATAACTTAGACCAATTAGCTAAACTTTATGTTAAGGAAATCATTTCCAGACATGGAGTACCGGTATCGATTGTGTCAGATCATGATCCACGATTCACATCAAACTTTTGGAGGAGTTTGCAAGAGTAGTTGGGAACACAGCTGAGGTTAAGCACGGCTTATCATCCACAAACTGATGGGCAGAGCGAAAGAACAATTCAGACGTTCGAAGACATGTTGAGGTCTTGCGTTATGGATTTCAAGGGTAGTTGGGATGATCACCTACCACTAGTAGAGTTTGCATATAACAACAGTTATCATGCAAGCATAGGCATGCCTCCGTATGAAGCTTTGTATGGGAGAAAGTGCAGAACACCTTTATATTGGGATGAGGTGGGAGAACGCCGGATGCTAGGACCAGAATTGGTGCAAAGCAGTATCTGGATGTGATAAAGTTAATTCGGATGCGCCTCATCATAGCTCAAGATGCATATAAGAAGTATGCGGACTCACATAGACTAAGTCGAGAGTTTGAGGTGGGCTCGTATGTGTTTCTAAAGGTATCTCCCTGGAAAGGAGGGAAAGTTAAGTCCAAGGTTTATAGGACCTTTTGAAGTATTAAAACGGGTGGGAGAGGTAGCGTATATGATAGCATTACCTCCAGACCTAGAACGAATACATAACGTGTTTCATGTATCTGTATTACGTCCATATAAGCGAGACTATAAGCATGTAATCAAGTATGAGCCGATTCATATCGAGAAAGACTTATCATATGAAGAGTCGTCGATGCAGATCATTGATAGAAAGGAACAAGTTCGAGGAACAAGGTAATACCATCAAGAAAAGTATTATGGAAGAACCACGATATCATCAAGAAACAACGTGGAAAGTAGAAGAAAAGATGAAGAAAAATTTTTCTCACCTATTTGATCAAAGTAAGACGAGATTCTGGGGACAGAATCTTTATAAAAGGGGGAAGAATGTAACGACTGAGAAATACGGTTTTATTGTAAAATGATTTTATTAAGTTAAATAATAATAAAATCATATTCCATGTGTTATCAAGATCTATTGTCATCAGATAACCTATTGATGTTAGAATATCGTAGTATCCGGGCTACGTGGATGAATTAAAGTGTTTGAATTTCCAAGACGAAAATAAAAGTTTTCCAAGAAATTTTCTCGAAAATACTATTCACTCCAGATTTGCTCTCGGATATAATTTCTAGATTCCGAGAAAATACGCAATGATGGAATAAGAAGGTAAGATGGATTATGTAATAAAAATCTAGTTATGGAAAAAATAATAATTCGCTTGTGGACTTAAATAATAAACGTTAAGTAAAACGAAGTGTTAAAGAATAAGTAATAATTGTATGATACTTGGTATTGTACAAAGTAATGAAAACGAGTATAATATGAAGTATTATACGAGTTTGTATGAAGGATGAAATATCGTATATAAATTTTATATGAATTATAATACGAAAATAATACATGAACTATATGTATGTGTATTAATAAATGTTAATGGACTTGGATGATCGGTAAAAAATTATATACAAGTCCAAGTGAATTAAAGAGAGAAGCCCAACTAATGAATAAATGAACCAATTAGTGTTTGTTAAATTAAAGCCCAAGGATTAATTAATGTAAGCCCAAGCTAGAATCCATGGATTGTATAACCCATGGGGCAAACCATATTGATATGGTTAATGTGTGGTGACCAAGTGATGTGGTGACCAAGTGATGTGGTGATCAAGTAAGTGTGATGATTAAGTAGGAGTATTGACCAAGACTTTGAATTAATGGCCAAGTAAGAGATAAGAGAGTGGCTAGCAAGTAATGAATAGTAAGGAGGTGGCTTAAGGAGGTGGGATGTTTTAAAGACCAAACTACCCTAACCTTGGAAAGTCTATAAATGTAAGAGCTTTACAAGCCATTTGTTGGTTGATCAATTAATCCAACACATCTAAAGTGCTTAAGTGTTAGAGAGAATAAGCTACACATAAGTCATTCCATAAGTAAGAAAAGAAGCAAGCTACTTACCAAGACTACAAAAGAGTAAGACTTCTTCTCAATTATCTTCTATCTCTACCATGATAGGATGATAAGAAAAGTCGATTAGGAAACATGAATGAGTAAGTAATGAACTTAAGCCATTTAAGTTGGTAATAAGTCATTTAAGCTAGCATAAGTTATAAACTTATGTGAAAATAATATGAACTTATAAGAAGTTTATTAAGAGAAATGATATGAATGTAAAAGAAATTATATGATCATATGTATCATGTATACCTGTTAAGTTATATGTTAAGAACATATAAGAAATGATGTTTAAGAAACTTTAACTTGTCATAAGTTATTAACGATGAAATCTTAAGTAGTTTATAAATGACAAGTTATAAGCTCTTGAAGAATAAGTTGTTGTATGAAGGATGTTAAAATGTTCACATGATGAATGAAGTTCATTTGTAATGTTTAACAAATCATAAGAATGAAGAATTGCCAGAATATGCACGATTTGACGATAATCGTCGAATACGTAAAATTCTCGGAATGGAAGTCAAATTTTATGTTTGATCATGAAACCATTGTTTTCCAATAGAGACAAGTCATAATTGGCATTTAAGAGTTGCGAACTGGAAAATTACCGGATTCTGACTTAGAATGAAGAAACGAGCGTTGAACGTTCACGAACGTTTATCGTTTACGTTAAAAATGAACCAATAAGTGAATTTTTAGCAAACGAAGTCAATTAGATAAAATTCTTGAATGGTCATGTAGAGTACGTAATTTGTGAATCGTGGGCTTTTGAACGAGCCAATTCGGACTTATAACGAAGAAGTTATGCGTCCGGGAAGTTCACAAAATTTTAAAACTGAAAATGATATCTGGTGCACAGAGTTGGCACCGCGACGCCAACCCTAGGAAAAAGACCCACGAATAAAGAATCGAAAGACATCGCAAGAGTTCGCCACATCGCGAACCTTAGTTCATTAAGTAAATACAGCCATGAATAAAGGACAAAATCCTCGAGTGTGGCGCCAAGTGCGGCCCATTAAGTAAGGACTGTGGCCAAATAGCCGCTTAAGTCCGGACAAATTATACATAAAGCTTACCGCAACATATGAGATGTAAGATAAAGTTGGCGCCAGAAGCTACCAAATCCTCAGAGTGAAGATAGTAATGAAATTTTCTAAGTATAAAGAAAAGAAATGGAAGTAAACATAACTTAAGGAAGGTAATGTAACATCGATTAAACATTGTTAAACCTTAAGGATGATGTATAAAGGTCAGGATAACCTAGTCAATTATAATGCAAGCATAATGATAAACCGTAATCTAATATTAAATGAGTCTAATACACAATTAGATTAAAATAAAGAGTATGATATAATCATATACATACTTGATTATATGTGACCTAATGTAAGGCATTATGTGATCATGTATTGTAGAGATTTGAACGACTTGAACATAAAGTTAATTTACCGTAGCGCACGCTTAAAGGCAAGTATTTTAACTCTTGTCCTCACTCAATCAACAAGTTTTTGAGATTCATGTATTCTTTCACATGAATTAAAGTATGATGAAGTTGAAGCCAATTCCTTTGGCTAGACTTGATGAATTGATAATCTATTCATGTATTATCAAATGTTTTTATCTTTTGTCAACTACTTGATATGGTTTTCAAAAGAAGACTGAAATGTTAAACAAATGTTTTGTCGGTAAAACGACAGGCACATGAGGTTTCCAAATGATTAAACGTATACGCTTAATGGATATAAGTGTTGATCAACATAGAGTACAATAGGTCGATCACCTAGAAGTGCTCGTAAGTGATATCGGCTTACTTGATTTTCTTCTAGGTTGTCCTTTCCAATAAAGAATGAATACTCGAGGTCTCGACGAGTGAATGTTTTACTAAATACTTGTTTGTTATTGTAAAACATTTTGAAAGAAAGGATGAAGTGCTATTTTGAATTATCAATAGTACTTCATAACTATTGTTCAGTTATCAAAGATATACGATTTGTATGTGTCATGCATGTTGTTATTAAATTGTTATACTTGTTGAGCTAGTTATGCTCAATCTTGCTTGAACCATATGAATGCAACTAAGACTGAACGTCCCGAAGGATCGAAAAAGGATAAGGGAAAAGCTAAGGCAGATTACTAAGCTGTCTTGTAATAGTATAGGTCTATTGTTGTAATTTAACTGATATTATGACAAAGAACCTTTTGTACCGGGTTTAGAACTTGGGAAATGTAAATATTTCTTTTAAATATATAGAGGTTATATTTGTTCTTTCGAGACTTTTCAATCGAATGAATGTATGAATGTTGTACAAAGATAGCACCATCTCGTCAAAGTTGGAAGATATCCGGATTGGGGGCGCTTACAAGAATCAAATCGAGAGTTTCCAAGTGTTTCCACCTACATTTTGGACAGAGCCGCCTCTCACCGATGTCGCATGAATCGCGATAAAGCCCTCGTAACATTCCATCGCTCATCATTTGGTCAAGGTTGTTGTTTGTAGGATTGTCACCTTTCCCCGATGCACATTGTCCTAGTTATCAATCAGGAGACTCAACGGCCTCCTCGTGGCTCCATTGATGTTCTCAACATTCCCTGATGCCATTTTCAAATACTGCCACAAAACAAGGGTTAATTGACATGCAACATATTATCCATATACTCTGACCAACCAATTAAATACCAAATAAACTTTGGTAGGTCATACTAGCGAAGGAATTCCCCATCTCTCCCCTCCTGGTTCTAGTCTCAAATTTTAGCCAGGGATCATATCCCTAAGCTTTGATACCAACTGTGACGCCCCCAAAATTAGGTATTCGTCACCCATCTTGGGTCACCACTTACATGGTACAGAATTCAAATACAACTTACTAATACAACTGTCGTGTACAATACGACAAAACATAAACTGTGAGTTTGAATACAAATATTGTCTACTAGAGATTATACAAACTCAAAAGGAGTCCATTTACAATTATTATTACACTATTTCACGTAATAGTGAGGACTACTAATGCTATCATCCGTCCTTCACCCGCCTCCCGACTAGTCCCCTCGCTACGCTCTCATTTCCTCAAGAGAACAATAAAAGTAAAAGGGTGAGCTCAACTAGCCTAGTAGGAAATATTATGACTAAGATAATGCGTATTATATTATGGTTAGCCTTCAACAGTTAAAACCGATACAATATAACAACCTTCAAGTTTAACTCATAGAACAAGCAATCCATTAAAAGAGTCAAGTAGAGAATAAAATCTACTATCTTTTATGATTTAGAAGGTTTTTCATCACTTTTATCACCGAATCACTTTTTAATAAATAATCCACATCATCGAATCACCCCTACACTACGACCAAGGATATTCTTTAGTATCACGCACCACAATTATCCACGCACTACGCGCCAAGAATATTTGTGTATTCATTAATGGTTACGATCATGCCAACAACTCATCCATCAATGCACTACGGGCCAACGAGGACTTTTACCACATCATTTGTAACATTACGATCATGATTACACCGAATAATCCTCGGTCATAATCATACCAAGTCCATCTATGCACTATAGGCTGTATGACTTTCAACAAAATATAAACATGAGGATGATGACAATGATATAAGAATTCAATAAAACAAGTTCAAGAATTATTTTATCCAGTGGACTAATAACGCCCAAATTGTCAACATGATACCGCTTTGTAGAGTAAAATTCAAGAATGCTCGTAAGAATATTTCCATGAAAAGATACTAGATGAAGCGCAAATATCACTTGATATTCCACTAATTTCATGGAGTATGTAAGTCAAAACTTTAACTCCATCGAGTATAATAAGGAATGGAATAACAAAAGAAATCACCGTGCACGCGATAAAACCGAATGCAAAAAGTTATTCCAATAGAATAATAAATAACGGAATCAGTCCCATAAAAACGCACGTATGTGATATTCCAATGTAATAATAAAGATTTAAATCAGTCCGCCAGAAACGCATGCATGTGATATTCCAATGTAATAATAAAGATTTTAATCGTGTCCTGCAGAGAACGCATGCATGTGATATTCCAAATGTAATAATAAAGACGGAATCAAGTCCCATGAAAACGCATGCATGTGATATTCCAAATGTAATAATAAAGACTTTAACCAGTCCCATGTAGAACGCATGATATAGGATGTTCTAACAGAATGATAAAGAATGGAACAATGTAAGAATTTCACCAAGTATAGGTAGCATGAGATACAAAAGTTATTCCAATGTAATAATAAAGAATGGAATAATGTGTTCTCTTCATAGATAAGAAAGAAATAATACTCCCTACCTTGAAAAAAATCGGATACTAGAATAAAGGAGGTAGCGGACTTTCTTCTTCTCTATCTCTATAATTTCTCTCTATAATAATCGCCTAAAGCTTTTGTGAATTGGTGAGAAATGAAGGAAGAATGAGCTTCTATTTATAGGAAAATATAGTTTCGATAATCGCACGCTTTGGGGCTCAAAAATTACAAAGACAATACCTCTAACTTTTCTTTTATTTATAATTTAGTCCCGCAAGCATTATCAATCTTGCACCAACTCCCTAATAGTAAATAATGTGAATCAATAGTATAATCATGTGAAAAATATGAATTTCAAAGATAATACCTCCATCTATACCTCTATTTTTAATTTAGTCATGCAAGTATTATCAATCTTGCACCAACTCCCCCAATAGAATAATGTGATTCAATAGTACACATATGTGAACAAATAGTTATATAAGCATGTAAATTAGTAGCAATTAATTGTTCATTTATCCTGATAAATTACCCGATTTATCAATATAACCCCTGTATATCAATTATCATCTAATAAATGTTTATTTTCACTAACACAAACAATTCCAACATAATGAAGCTATTTTTATCAAAAATATAAATTTTGAAATTTTAAAGTTTGATTTTTCCCTAAAAAAGTCAATCGTTGACTTTTTCGACCTAATAGTGAATCCCAAAAAATTTTGTGTTTAGACTATTTTTACTAATTTCGTTGTTCCCACTCAAATATCACGTCAAGGCTCCAAATTCAACTCCTAACAACATTCATCATTAATATTATAACTCACAATATTTATCAACCGTGTCGCTCCTCAGAAAGAGGGGGCTTCCAACAAGGATTTCTCCCTATCACTGCCGCAATTAGTGACCAAACCCTCCTCGATGTAACTTCTAGACATCAGAAATATTGAAATTTATAATATGAATAACTTTACGCCCTCAAGTATTGATTTAATAAAAACATTTTACGCGATGATACCGTGACAATAATTGAATCAATAATATGATAGATATGATGCAAAGAATTATCGTAGCAATAATCGAGTATAACCGAGTGACTTCTCACGTAAGCATCAATAATCAATACCGTGCAGCTACTATGCAACCACGCCAGACATCGTACTTTTACTACCGGTAGTTCAACAGCTTAACAGAAACTTTCATTGTTATTTTCATAAAGTATTTTTGTCGCTTTCTCAATCCGACAATAATTCCGCTATGGGGGTCCACCAATGATTATGCCGTTGTCTAATATTCCCCGTTAAAACGTAATATTCCCTAATTAATCAAATATTATATAACAACAAATTTATAAATATTACCCACAACTATAACATTATATATGAAATCCACACCATAATATTCAAAAATATATTTTGAGAAAATTTAATCTTTATTCAAAAAGTTGGGGTCTTACATCGTCGCTATTATGAATATCACGACCTGGATATGCTATCACGATAGTATTGGTCATAGCCTTTTTTCTTATAGTGACCTAATCTAAAGAACATGATAATCATTGGATATATATGTAATAAGATGTTATATCATGTTGCTAACGTTCGTATGGTGAAATTGCATGATAATTTGATAAGTTGTATAAGGGCTAAAACGTGATACTCATGAGAAGATGTAATGTTGTTTAAATTTAATATTCGAGACTTCTATTCTTGCAATTTGTGATTTATGGCAAAAGGAGCAAAAACTTAAGCTAAGTTAACAAGATATATTAAAAGTGGGAACTAAACTTATAAAGTTAATATTAGTGTAACTAATGAGTGTTGTCAATACATATGGTATGTGTGTAGGACTTGTGGTGAACGCGAGTAGTGATCGTTTAGCCTATGCACGAGACAAGTTCCCCTACTCTATCTTGATTATAATTTTAGCAAGCCCTACCTTGATTACAATTATGCAAGTTTACCTTATTTATAAGTTACGCAAGTTCTTGAATTCTATCTTTTGTATTGAGCAAAGTCCTTTATCCTATTTTTTATTGGAAAAATGTGACCTTAGCTGACTGTTATTGCTCAAATGAGGTTTATTATATCTCTCAATGCTCTAAGCATAACTTTGATGCATAACGTTATTCATCTATGATTCATAGCTAGTCTATAGTACGCCATTATCAAACCCTTGAATTGTCGCTAAACGTTTGATTGAACTAATCCTTAGTTGATGAACATTTTGAACTTTAAATTACTCTTTAAGCTAATCCAAACCAAACATACTTTGGTGCGAACTCGTAAGTTAAAGCTGAGATGAACAACCCTACTATAAGGGATTATTTACGCGTAAGCGTTAAGATGTTTGCGCACAATACATGGTACGAAGGGTTGATTCTCCTAAGTACGAGAAGGTCCATATAGACTAGCGACTGTTAAAGGTTTAAGTAGCAATACCTATAACCCGGGACATAGTTCATGCCTTATTGACCCTCGATGAATTCTAATTTCGGTTCTTGATTAACGATATTAGAAATATTATTCAAATCGCTTAAGTTTTTTTTCATTACCAATGATATGTTCTTTCATGTGAGCATTTGTTTTGCTCACTCTTGCATATATATAATCATTACAGCTAAAATTGAGAAGGTTAATGAGCCAACTACTAGTAAAGGAAAAGGCAAGATGAACAAGTGTCGAAAACTTGTTAATTTTTTATGATTTATGTATTCAGACTTGAGTTTTAACATGATGATGATTATATTAAGGTTAGAGAACCTGGGATTTATTTGATTAAGTTATGTAACCCTTTAATGGGAAGGTTTATTGCTTAAGTTTTATTTAACTTGGGTAGTTAGAAATGAATGTTTGGACCGTGAACAAAAAATTCCGGGGGAATAAAGTACGTACCCGGATTTGGGGGTGTCTCAAGTTGGTATCAAAGTCCTGAGGTTATGAACCTTAGGTGGGGGGAAACATTAGGAAGTAACCTTTATAGGAGATTGAAAAGATAGTTGTGACAAATTCTTATCGAGTTCTAAGGAATAAACCATAAAAATACTCTATGTGCTCATGTGATATACTTATGTGCTCGCAGTATGTCATTTGCTAGTAACCAAAACTTAAAATTTTGTTGTTAGATGACCGATGTTGGATAGTCCAACAAAGTTAGGGAGAAGGGACCTCGATGCCTGAGAGGAGGAGCCTTAGATATCCGTGTAGTCCGGGGAGCAATTTAGTGCTAAGGAGTCATCTCCATTGGTCACAGTTGTTGGTTATGCCCCAAAGTTTGAGTAGGAGGGGTTACCAAAGCACGAGGATGAGATAGAGACGGATGAGATATGTGTGACAACCCGGAAAATTGGATTGTCCAGAATTTAAGTTTAAAGAATAGTTATTAATAAAATGAATTTTTATTAATAATATTCTATGTTATATGTTTATTAATCGTTCTAGAACCTAAGATGATTATAAGATGAGAGGATTCTGGCTACGAGCTAGACTGAACGAGTAAGAAATTTTAAGACAAAAATAAAATTTTTCCGGGAATAAAAATATTTTTGAGGAGAAAGACGAAATAGACACTATTCACCTGACAAAATCCTAAGGGTTAGGGTCTGAATAACCTAAGTCTTTCCGAGAGTTTGGTATGTCGAAATGACATTTTGTCAAAAGATTTGATGATAATATAACATGAAAAGTTAAGTAAGTTTCGATAAAAGTTTTTCTCAAAAAAGCGCAAGTAATCTGGACGAAATAAAATGATGAAAAGTACTATTATGTACTTTTCATTCGCTTAAATACGCTTAGAGAAAACGTGAAGGAAAACACACTTATCATCAAAAAGTGTTTTTAGTTTTTCGTTCAAGATTGCGTAAAAGTAAATCTATAAGGAAAGACCAAATATCCAAAAATATTTGATTTCGAGAATCGCAGCTTTTCAAACCGGCTTGGATTTAATTTTGCAAGATTAGAAGGACGAAGCTTCCAAGGAAGCTTCATGAATAATAAGGAGGTGTGAATAGTAAGGCGGTTTGCCAAATGACTAAAATACCCTAGCTTTGGTTTTCTAAAAAGGAGAGTTTTAGTTTCATTTGTTGGTGATTTTGAAAATCACCAACACTTGAAGAGAGAGAGAGAGAGAGTTCGATTGAGGAGGACAAAGAAGAGGAAAAGCTAGCGAGAAAAGTAAAACTTTGTCCAATGGAAGTAGATTAAAGAAGAAAGGTATTGAAAACCTAACTTCTGAGTTAATTTTCTTTATGTTTTCTATGTTAAAAACATAGCTTAATGAGAATAGAAGTAAAGGATGTTAAGAATGATTTTCATATGGTTGAAATCATGAGAAAATGAAGAAATAAGAATTACAAGTTTCGTTTATAAATTTTATAAGGAAATATGAGTTTTCAGAATGAATTTGAATGATCCAATGAATCAAATGAACGATTTGGTGAAATTAGTAAGGAATGGTGTTTTATATTACCAAATTCCAAGAAAAAGTGAAATCGTAATTAAAGTATGGATTAAAAATGAAGAACGAATGAAGAACGCGAAGAACACGAAGAACGTTGTTGATGGATAAATTGAAAACCATCGTAGTATAACTTGTTGTTGATGGACAAGTTTAAAACCATCATGTATAAGTTAGTTGCCTATTACTTGGTTAGGAACGATAGAAACGTTCATGAAGAACGAATTAAACTTAGCTATAACAAAGTTATGGTGAAATTTTTGTAAAAGACAAACAAGAAGTAGAAAGTATGTAAATGAACCCGAATGTGTAGGGTTTCATAAGAATGTAAGCTAACGTCGAAAACATGAGTCATGGACTCAAGAACGAATGAGTTCCGAGTTCGGATGACCGATTTACGAACGAACGAACGAAGAACGTTAATAACATAAAATGAATGAAGGATGAAATCTAAGCCAATTGAATGGCATGTTAATGGATTCAGAATGAAGTTCTGTCCAAGGGAAGTTAGAGTATGTAAGATAAGGAAGAGAATGGCTTTGGAACGAACTCGTTTCGAGTTATAATGAAGAAGTTATGAGATTGTGAACTAAGCGTCTCAAACATGTTCAAGACTTATAAATTTTTTTGAAGTTTTGAATCGAATGCGCAACAGGCGCAAATATGCCATTGGGAGGTGGCACCACAACAACAACTCGGGCAATCAACTATCGTAAGTGGTGTCATGCAAATGAGGAAGAAAGAAAGAATCCAAGGCCAGAAGACTGCATGCATGGTAAAGCCCCGAAAAGCTTTTAATTGCTCAACTCTTGTGGGAAGTGTAAGGAAAAACAAAGAACATATAGTTCATCTAATGTAACACTTAATCAAGTGATTTAAACCTTTAGTAAGGGTTGAATGAAAAGATTGAACGAGATTAAAAGATAAAGAATGTAAACGCAAATTACGTAATCTATATCCGGGGACCGTAATCGTGATAAAACGAATATGTGAGATTGCTATGATTGTGATTCCCTAGACGTTGAGGGATGAAGATGATGTATAACATTTCATGTTACGATGTAATAATAGAGAGTTAAGTGTAAAGCGTATAGAGACGTTGTGAGGCATACGTGAATTGCCGATGAGCGATCGACGGATCTTAAGCATACAACTAACCATATGAACTTCGACATTAAGAGAAGAATAATGAACGTGGGATTACGTATGCGTGATGGATAACGAATGAGAGTGATTAAAACCTTGGGTAAAGGTTGAATGAGAGATTAAGAGACGAACAACGTGAGCGCATATAATACATAAGCGATCCTTGTGAATCGTATTCGCGTCGAGCGAATGATCTAAGTATACATTGGTTGTATGACTTAGATGTTGATGAAAGTAGTAAATAAGATATGAAATTATCAAGAAAGACATAACGAACGATAATAAGAAATTATAAAAGTCCGAGGGTAAGCCTGATAGAGAATGTTAGTATGAAAGTAAGTGTTAAACACTTTAGCCAGACGTAAGGTTGAGTTTACGCGAATATTAAATAGGTAAACCTACATACCGTAATGGTTTGATCGTGATGGTAAATGAAGAATGACGATTAAACTTATGAATCTGAAGACAATCGGAATTAAATACAATGACGTATAACATTAAGCAGGGTTAATAATTATAACTGGATAACAATGCAGTCGAATGAACTCGGACTTTGTAAGATATGAATAAGGTAATGTAAAATGCTTAACACTATGGATGCGTAAAATTAATGTTGAATGATCGCTCTAAGTATACAAAAGATTGTATGACTTAGACGATAAGAAATGAATCTTGAGGTATGGCATTTAGTTTCCAAAAAGCCATAAGGAATGAGAAATCGACTTAACGTAACATTATAGTTTTAATGGTTTGATAAGTTAAGATAAGTTTAGGTTGTGGTACAATCGTAATCTTTGATGGTTGACGTATAGGAGAGGGTCTAAGCAATTCCTTCAAAGAGCGGAGGTATTGTGGCGCCCCCAAATCCGTATATCTTCCAACCCAGAGATGGTGCTACACGGTGCTTCCACCGATTCCACACAAACATTCAATTGAAGTGCCTCGAAGAACGAATATGTCTTATATATATACATTAAAAGAATATTAACATTTCCCAAGTTCTTTACAACCGTTACATTTTTCTTTTCATTATAATATCAAATAAGATTCTTACAAAACTATACTATTACATAAGTAATTCTACGGTTCGCTTCCCCTATACTATTACATAAGTAATTCTACGAGTGTTCGGTTTTGCCTTCCTTTATCCTTCAGGATCCACTTCGGTCTGATTCGATCTTAATGCGCATTCATATGGTTCAAAGCAAGAGTGAGCCTAACTAGCTCATCAAGTACAACAATTCTAATAAAACTAGCATGCTTGAGACATAGGAATCATATATCTTCAATAATCTAACAATAGTCACGTAAATACTATTGATAATTCAAAATAGCACCTCTTTTCATTCAAAAACGCTTTTATAACAATAATATTCGGTAAAACATCAATTCTGGTCCAAGACCATGAGCATTTCATAAGTACTTTAAAAAAGGACATCCCGGAAGCAAGTCGAAGTCCTGTAAGTCCAAACATAGCTTACGAACACGTCTAGGTGATCGACTTATAGTACTCTATGTTGATCAACACTACATTGATAAATGTGTATCGCTTAAGTTGTGGTAACCTCATCGCGTTTGCTTGCTCGTTGACGACAAAATAATTTAGCATACTCACTTCCTTTTGAAAACCACAAAAAATGTTCGTTTGGTAAATCATTGTCCATACTTGAAAGATTAATAAAAATTCCAAATATCGTAAGTCTGGCCAGAAGGAATTGGCGTTAACTTCATCGAGACGTTAACTCATGCGGAGAATACATGAATCACAAAGCTTGTCCGGATCGAATCGGAACAAGGGTTAGAGTACTTGCCTTTTAAGCGTCGCTAAAAAGATATAACACGATGCACTTTAAGTCTTTAAGTCTCTATAGTAGATGATAACATCACCGCAACACATTAGGTCGCTGAATAATCATCATGGTTCTTAAAAAGAATATTACCCTTCTTCTCAACCCAATTACGTATTAGATTTGTTATTATTGGTTCGGCCGCTTTCCATTACGTTATTCTTACGTTCACATGCAATCGATTTCCTTGAACTCTAAGTGATCATACTTAAGGTTTAATCGCGACTTAATAATGTTTTATTAAGTCCCATAGTTCATTGTTAAACAATTTACATTCATGCTCTACTTATAACCATTCCTTAATATCTAGGTTTTAAAGAAATTTGGTGTTATGCGTAAACTATTACTCTCACGAGCCACGTTAACGATTGTCGCATATTAGGCTTAAGACTAGACTTAGCGGCTATGGGCATTGAGTTTCCTTTATTCTGGTACTAACGCTCACGGTGCCACTCTCCGATTAGAGTTATGGCTTTGCTCAGATCGAGCTGAACAGCTGCGACACAAGCTTTTTTGAGCTTTGAGCAGCCTTGTGGCTGACTCGGGTGGCACCAGAAAACTTTGGACAGATTTTTCAACTTGTGAGATTCGGTGATCGTAACTACCTTCAAGTTATAAATCCTAATTGGCTCGTTCAAGAGCCTACGGTTCAATAAAATCACGTTTACTCTACGTTTTCATGCAAGAATTTTATCTATTCGATTTCGTTTGCTAAAAATTCACCTATTAGTTCATTTTAACGAAAAGCGATAAACGTTAAGTGAACGTTCAACACTCATTTTCTTCGTTATAAGTCGAAATCCTGGTCATTTTGAGTCCACAACTCTATAATGCCAAATATGACTTATCTCCATGAGAAACCAACGTTTTCGGTCAAACACAAAATATGACTTTCATTCGAAGCAATTTCACGAATTCGGCGATTATCGTCCAATCGTGCTGAATTAAGCAAACTTCATTACAAATGATTTGTTCATCATTCTAAATGAATTCATTTCAATAACTGTACATCTCAACCTATATATTATAATAACTTATCTTTAAATTTGGTTATAGGCTTATTTCTTATAAGTTACATAACTTAACAAATTCTTCAATATAAGATTTTCATTTCCTTATGACTTATTGTTGAATTAAGTCCCTTATACAACATTCTTGCATCTTATGAAACATACTAGCTCTTTAAGGTAAAACATATGACAAATTCTTCCTTGTTATTCATAAGTTCATAACTTATTTAGGTTTAACTTTCTTATTTCTTGCTTATTCGGCTTTTAAGTTCATTGCTTATCCATCTTGATAAGTTATCAACATACTGTGATCATTAATTTACTCTTATTACCCTACAATGGTAGAGAGATAAGAGATAAGATCATTACCTTTGAAGACTAACTTCTCTCCTTGGAAATCTAACAATGAAGTTTAAGCTCAATAGTGCTTATTCTCTCTCCAACCGATAAGTTGCTTAATGTTTGTATGAAAATAACGAAGCAACAAATGATTTCAAAACTTGCTATTTATAGAAGTCTCTAAGATAAAGCATAATGGTTATTAAGACCTCCCCACCTCCTTAGCTTTAACCTCCTTACTATTCCTTCCTTAATGCCCAAGTATTCTTTGCTCCCTACATCATATACTGGCCATCAAATAAAGGTCTTGCTCTCAAGTTCACCCATGGGTTGTGGATCTTATTTGGCTAATGGATCATCAATTGGACTTAGGTCTTAAAATTACATTGAAACTGGGTGACCAGTTTTCTTTGGGCTTCACATTAATAAATGCAATGGCTAAACCTTGCTTACACCTTGGGCTTGCCCTTGATGCTATTGGACTTGTACTTTAATACAATAGTCCACAAGTTAAATTCCATTTGGATTTTAAATCTAACAATGCTCTCAATTGAAGTCGCGTGCGAAATATTACGTTTTCCATACTTAGATTATTATTACATAATCCGTCTCACATTCGATATTATAATGTTTCATATTTCTCGAAGTTCAAAAATAATTTTTGAGGTGATAAATGATGAATAATGTTTTACGTAAAACTTTCTCGAGAATGCTTTTATTTTTGTCTTGAAAATTCAAATACTTTAATTCCTCAAGTAGGTAAAAATACTACTATGTTACAACATTTTTAGAGTTTATAGAAGCGGCTTATTAATCTTACTATACATAATAATAACAAATAATATTATTTTTGTGGTCATAGCGTATTTTCAAATGGTTCGATTTACTGTAGGCGTTACACTCTCCCTCTTATGGGATTACGTCCCCGAGATCTACGCTTAAAAAAAAATTACACAAACAAAATGAGGTAATTCTTCTTCATCTTTTCTTCCTATTCTCACGCGTTAACCTCTCAGACATTGTGGTTCTTCGGGATAACACCTTTACAGATGGTATAACTTTGTTAAAAGTAGAACTCACTCTTTTCGTCGATGATTTGAATTAACACTTCCTCATAGGTTAAGTCTTCTCATTATGAATCGTTTCATGATTTATTACGTGTTTATAATCATAGCTTATAGGTCGTAATGTCTGAGATCGTGAATTCTTATTCGCTCTAGATGGAGGTAATGCTACCACGTGAGGCTACCCCTCCACTTTTTCTAATATCTCAAAGGTCCTATAAACACGGGACTTAACTTTCCCTTCTTTCCAAAGCGTTATCTTTCCTTTCGAGGAGATACCTTTAAAGCTCTGTCTGAGCCCACTTGAACTCCCCTATTTACTCGATGCAAATACTGTAAACTTTCTTTATCTTTCTTGAGTACCACGATCGCATTCGTATTAGCTTTACTATATCCGCCTGTTGTTGCACCAATTACGGTCCTAACGTTCTGCGTTCTCCCACTTCATCCCAATACAATGGCGTTGACACTTTCTTCGTATAAAAGCTTAGTAGGGCGGCGTACCCATGCTTTCAATGACATTATTGATTATATACAAACTTCTACTAATAGTAGATGATCATCCCAACTACCCTTGAAATCCATGGTAGTAATATCTTGACATCTTCTAACGTACGAATTGTCCTCTCCTCTGCCCATCGTCAGTTTGTGGATGATATGTCGTGCTTAACTTCATTCGCTGGGCCACTAACCTCTTCTTTGGTAGACTTTTCCAAAAATTCGACGTGAATCTTGGATCACGATCTAACATAATCAAGCTGGTGCTCCATATCTTCTGAAATAATTTCCTTAACATAAAGTTTCGTTAATTGATCTAAGTTATACTTGACCGAATTGGCAAAAAGTGAGCTGACTTTGTCAATCGGTCCTTTATCACTTAATCGCGTCGTACCCCTTTTGGGTGGTCGGAGGCCCACCTACAAAGTCCATCGTGATAACCTCCCTTCCACTTGGAATCTC